>JAADVB010000174.1:0-40352 GCA_023334545.1 Salisapilia sapeloensis | reverse complement strand
CCATTCGCGTGCGTTTCTCCGTCTCAGGGACACTCATGCGAGGTCCTCCTTTCGTGCAGGCGAAACCGGTGCCTCAGAAGCCAGAATCAAGTCAGATCGTTTCCATTCGTGCCATCGATTTCGGCCAAGTATCTACGTTACATATCTTCTTGTAAAGGGTCGTCGTTGACATAGGCTAAGCAATCGAAGCCAAGTTACCAGTGTATTTCATTTTCAAATCGATTACTCATAAATACGCATGCAACGACTACATCCACTTCATCTATTAAATGAGAATAAAGGCGCAACGGCATTGCTCTCCCATCGCAGCAACGTAATTGCAACTTCGTACTTCCAAAGCAACGCATGCTTGGCACTCTTCTGATCTAAAATATTGCCGCCATACGCAACGTCACATCCGACCGGTTGGAGCTGACCGGGCGCTTGCATCGGCGGGTCTGTGATCATGAGCCAGTAGAACATCTCCATCCACTCGACGTTCGGATCATCGTCATCGTCGACAAATACATGCGGATTGTGCGATCGAAAGCATATCAAGTAACCATTCGATAATCGAATACGGAACAAGAGGAAAACAGTTCGAAAGATAGGAGCATCAGGACTCTCCTGCAGGTCACGTCGAAAGAGTAGCGTATCTTCATTGATGTGCTGCAGGATTTCAAGTCGTTGGACGGATGCGTAGACGCCATGGTACAAGTCAAAGTCACAGTACATAGCCCAGCTTTTCTCCACGAGGTCGTGGGCTCGTATCGTATGAAGCCGTTTGGTGAAATTGAACTGGACACTACCTTCCGGCGTAATCCGTTGGAAGCGCGTCCATCCCATCGTCTCACCGACATTTTCACTCTTATTCGATCGCATGGCTTCGAAAAAAGAAGTTGCCTGGCGGTGGGAGTCGATCATGATAGCGCGAGCTTCTTCTTGCGTAATCTCTCGGAAATGCACTTTGCCCACGGATGGCCGAGTACCGATCTGTCTCGGTATCTACGTATATTACTATTACTACGAGAGATAGAAGAGGTGTAGGAATGACTTGTACCTCATAATCACTCTGTAGTCGCTGTAGCTGTTCGCCAAGCGTCCCATGAAGCATCAATCGAGACTTGAGGTCACTTTGTTCGGATCGAAGGCCATGCACTTCATCCAACGAAAAGAGGAACTTTTTGAATAAAACATCTTGCGTCGACGACTCATCTACTCGATACCAATTTGGACGTTGCTTGTATGCATCTACAAGCGTCTGTAACTGCGTCTCGAGCTCATCATTCACTTTTTTCAAGTCCTTGCGTGCATTCTTTTTCCGAGCTCGGGACTGTCGAACGATTGCACAGTGACGCAGACGCTTTAACTCGGCCTTTGCAGCACTCCGGACTTCATCCCAGGATAAATGCGGTCGCTGCTGGCGCAATCGACGCTCTATTTCTTCCAAACTCTGGTCTGGCGTCGACTGATGGATGTACTTGTTCTCCGTCATCGTCGACTTTGGATTCGACAGTAGTATCTCGACGGACGGAGATGGTGCATGAGGATGTGAGTTAGCACTTGGTACTGCGTCTGGAGGACTCAACGTACGGCTATCCGCTGGATCAGTCTGCATTGGTTCTGACCTACTTTAAACTGTCTTTTCTTTACTCTTTCTTTTGTTTTGGCAAACGAAAATAAGAAAAGAAAAAAGAAAAACCAATACAATGTAGAGGACGCTAATATAGATCAAATACCCTGGAACTCCATATATTTTCCACATATATTTGTATCGTCTAAGGAAAGAAAATCATATACATCCGCTCGACCGACTTAGGAGTAACAGGACAAAAACGAAATTATGTTCTTGTGACGTATATATAAAATGCATTCCTCTTACAAACGTACGTCTAGTCCGGAAGACGGAAGGGTGAACATCGGTCCTACGATCATCGCTTCCCATCGCAAGACGACAGACAGCACACGCATTGCGATATCCGGTACAGACGACATGTCGCCATAGTCGACACTTCCGCCGTACTCGACCTCGGCAGTCTCATTGTTAAATCCAGTCGGTCGAAAGTGGAACCAACCACTGTTATCTACCCACTGGACAGGCAAACCTTCCTTACTCATGCGCACTCGATTCTTATTCACCACCAGATCATTCTCAAATGACTTGATACAAAGGAGAAACCCATCAGATGTACGCACGCGGAACAAGAGGTGCATGAATCGATACACCTTGTTGTCTCCAGGACACTTTGCCTCTCGCACCGCCACCAAGGTATCGTCATCGATATGCTGTAGCACTCGCAATTCCAATAAGACGCCCTGGAACTTTTGTTTCGTGCACAAGACGTCTGCAAAGCATTCCCACGTATCTACCAGCAGCTTTTCTGCGTCTGTACTAGCGAATCGCTTACGGAGTGAAAAGTGGATGGCCGAATGCTCTTGCACCCGTCGATCTTCCCATCCAAAGACACTTCCGCCAGTCGAGATCACCTGGCCGTTCAGACGGAAGTTACCGATGGATTGCAACGTACTGTCGACCATCTGCCTGGCCGTGATGTGCGTCAACGGTTTAAAATGGAGCTCGCGACGTGCAGCCGTATCGATCGGCGACCGGATAAAGCTGTCGTTTACGTGCATCGGCAGCTTTGTGAATGCATGAGATGGTTTATCCATCTTGTCTTTCGTAAGAGGTGAAAACTCTTCATCAGACGTCGTGGGAAACGCCTCTTCATCTGTATAAAACTCTTCTTCCGACGAAGATGAAGCAGCGACACGCTCCTGCTCCAACTGAAGCAAAGACTGGAGAAAATCTCGATGCTGATTGAACGTCTCGCGAAGCTGCTGTGCTTCTGCTTGTAGCTGAGATGACTCGGTATTCAATTCCCGACAGAGTCGGACGAGGTTCTCGGCTCGATCCGATGCAGATACAGTCGTTCGACCCAAATTATTTCCTCCATCCTGTACCTGAAAACCTCCGTTCTTCTGACTCAACGCCTCGAGCTTTGCCTCGAGACTAGAGACAGTCTCCCGGAGACCACTAAGCTTTTCCTATAGACACAGTAGAGATCAATATGGTGGTATGGGTGGTACAAAACAAGTTGTAGGTACTTTATTACGGTGGTAAGACCGTTTCACGACCTCGCGATGCTTGGCACGTCGCTCAGACGGCGTCAGTTTGGCGCGACGACGTGCTTTCGTCGACGCTTGTGCACAAGGAGCCTTGGGCTTGACAGGACTGCTGGACGCTTCGGACGGAGAAGATAGGCCGTCCGGAGGCGTCTCCTCCAAAAGGAACTGGAAGAGGAGCTTGTCCTCTTCGTCCCACTCGAAGGCAGGCATCACCATCTCGATCGTCATTCGTTCCGACTTGCTGCTCTACTCGAAAGTATGGTATTGGCCGATGTGCCGAATATAGAATGGCGATTGGAGAAAAATACGGAGGAAGTGGATTTTATCCAATTGGAGAGACGAACTGTCTTGTAAATGTGGTGGGACTTGCTCCTAGTCCAGAAAAGCTGTGTTAATCGGAGTTGATGCTTCCGACGATGGGCTACTTGGAGGTGTAGGAAGTAGATATGTGGAAAATAGGTAGATGGTAGTACGTAGGAGAGATATTTTGTCTTCTATGCAATTGGAAGTCCATATGGAGCGTCATGGAAATACTTTATCTAGGAATGGTGGTACGGACGGGATCCAATTGGCATCCGAACGTTGAGTCGAATCTTCCTGCGATCTGGTCGGCATGATATAGGATTTCATGTTCTCGTGCGTGTAGGAGCGTAACGCGACTTTTATAAGGAATGCATGTGGGTACTAGTCTACTTCGATAACACGTAGTACAACGCAGACGAATAGCTTACTCAGATTTAGAAACTGAGCAACGGAACGCCTGCTGCAAGCCACGGACGTTGCTTGGAGACGAAAGAGTCTCGATTGGATAGGAATATATGTGTGCTGTATGTCTGCGGTGGCATGTAGAAACTACCTTTCGCTCTATCAGTTCTTCGTCTATCTAGACTACCTTGTGCTATCTCCTACTCTTCCATATCCTCATCCTTCTCATTCACTTCAAGCTACAGTGCAAGCTCCTTTAAGCTTTGCCTTCCGGTTCTTCATGTACGTTCAAAAGACTACTATACGACTGGAACCAACTTTGCAAACAAGACAAATACAAGAGCATTACTGAGAATATGCTTTCAACACGTCAGACATATCCACAGTCCATCAAATACGAAAGACAGAACACTCTTCTCTATGCATCCATGCAGATCCATCGTGGGCCTTCCCACTTTCCTTCTAGACTATCCAGCTCCACTCTTCTATCATGTCAAATCCTCCCATGAAGATCAACTGCTGGTTTAGTCAGTTGACATCTACAAACCGTCATGAACTATAGAAAGCTACCAGCCTTCCTCTCGAGCTCTTCCTCATCGATACTTGACCCTAAGACTAGAAACATATCAATGGAGCAGGATATACATAAACGAGAACGAAAAGACGCGTAGGACACACAAGCATCTCCACAAACAACACGACCATAGTGATTTTCCATGCATAGATACAGCGATTAATTTCTGTCTTTAATTACATTTCTGATTAAACGTTCCAAGCATCCGGTTGAAGCCTACCATGCTCCTACTCTTCCAAGCTTCTCCCACGTCATGCCTTGACCAACAGAGAACAAGCAAAAACAAGTACAAGGATAAGCTTTATAGCGTACATTACTCAAGAATAACCTGAAAATGAAATTTGTTCCTTTTTAAACGTCGGAAACTACAAACGTAATTACACTCGGTTCGTCCTAGTCTCCGTGCAGGACGAAGATTAGACCTTGTTGCCGTAGCCTGGTGGAGGTGGGCCATAGCCGTAGCCTTGCTGAGGAGGCGGGCCGTAGCCGTATGGCTGCTGCTCATAGCCAGGGTACTGTTGCGGTGGCGGACCGTAGCCGTAAGGTTGCTGTCCAGGGTACGGCTGCTGTCCCGGGTATGGCTGCTGCGCGTATTGCGGCTGCACGGCCACCGGCTGGACGTACACTGGCGCTCCACGGTCATCCTGGTAGCGTCGGTCACGGTCGTCGTTGCCTCCGCACGCGCCGCAGCACGCTCCGCAGAGGGCGCCGCAGAGGCAGCATTCCAACATATCGCACTCGTCGTCCATCTTGTTGGTAGAAAGTTGCAAAATGAAGCTGTCTTAATGGACTAAACATTATCTACCAATCCGAACGCTTGGAATTTTTATTTTAGCCAATAATATCGTTTATGATCCGACTTGATGTTGGTATTCAGAATATCCAGGGAGAAGGATGGGACTATGCCGAGACTATCCTTGTGCCTAAAGATGCCATTCTAGAAGCTATATTTGTATTTGGAGTTTTCCTAGGTAGATAGATGTACTTGATAGAGTGAAGGGAGATCGCTGGGACTTGTCGTGGATTGCAAAAGACCCACCGAAACGATCTGGCTTTTTGTATTGGATCTTGAAAGGAAGGATAGGTTTCCACTTAGAATTGGTTTTCAGGCATGGCAACTCGGCCGTTCTCGTCCAGAAAGATTGGCATCTTGTAGCCACAGTCACCTCGATCACCGCTGTTGCCTCTGCCATCGCTGCTGCTAAAGCCAAACATGCATGTGCATTGGCCAGTGACATGATTACAGATGCCTCTATTAGCACACACGTCTTCCTCTTTCGTGCCTCGTTGGGAGCCGTTTGCGCCGTCCACATCGATGGAAATCGTCAGCGAGTTATCTGCTGCATACCGGAGGGATGGTAGGTCACCAAAATCGGTCAGAAACTCGATAGTAACTACATTCGAAGTATCGTCGGTACAAGCCGGTGCACTGGCATACCCACTCGAATATGTAACGCTCACCTCGCCAATACTGCTTAATCCTTCTAATACACTTTTCAATGACGTATCTGTGATCGAGTACGGCAGTGTGCTCGTCGTTTGATCTCGGAACGTAAGAGTGAATACTCCAGAGTTTCCAGTACACGTCAGTACTTGTTTTTCGTTCACCTGACGACGACGAGGGCCTGATACAGCAAACCGAGTCATCGGATCGTCGCCAGTGGGACAGGACTGTAGGGAGCAATCGTGTCCTTCCCACCCTTCACTGCACAAGCATCCGCTGATCATGTCATAGTCCCATGTCTGCGATCAAACACAGCACGTCAGACCTTCTGAAGTACATAGAAACAAGTGGCTACATTTCACCTCTTTCTTATTCGGCACTTCTCCATACGTCCAATCCATCGTTTCCTTATTATATCGTGATCGTTTGGCAAGGTCTTCCATCGTGTAGCATGTTCCATGACCGTTGCAGTCATTTGGACATTCCACTAGTTCAAATCGAGGTTAGTTGGACTTATAGATGGATGCAATAGATAATGAGGCAGTACATCGATTGCATGATGATCCAGTGAAACCTGGGTTACATATACAATTGCCTTTAACACGATCGCAAGTGCCAACGCCAGAGCACTCGACTGGCTGATGGGCTTCATCATCGGCAATCGGTCGATCGAACCATGCTTTTCCCGTCGGGCAAATCACTACATATTCATCTTAGAACACTTGTGTTATACCAAATATGTTAGATAGACGCACATTCATTGCAGTCACCACCAGTGAAACCTTCATTGCAAATACAGTCATATGTCGGTGGTCCTCGACAGGTACCATGACCACTACAGGCGATTTCTCCAGGGCAAGCAGTGACAGTCGAGATCACGTGGCCGCAATCGCCACGCTGACCGATCGCTCCAGTCCCGTCACTGGAGAAAAAGTTGGTGTAGCATGCACAATTGCCTGTATCTGGGTCACATCGACCTCGTCGTGAGCATTGAAGACTTTCCTTGGTGCCTTCTGTCACAGTTGTCAGCGTTAAAGTCGGGTCCTCTCCTGAAGTCGAATGCACAAGGTTCGTGCCATCAAGGAGTAAATTGGGCAGACTATTGCAAAAGCATATTCACTATCGTGAGCAGGTTTCCACGTATAATAGATGACCAAGTGTCCATTACTCGCCAAAGTCTTGCGTAAACTCGATCGTAATGTCATTTCCATTGGATGTGCATGCTGCTAGAGTAACCCCAGAGTAGGTCAATGTGATACCGTGGATACTTGGTAGAGCCAAGAGCTTCGCCTCTAGGTCTTCCTTCGTCTCCGCTGCATCGATTGCAACAGTTGTATAACCTCGAAATGTCAACGTAAACGTTCCGCTCTGCGCATTTGAGTCAACTAGATACTTCAAAATGGATAGACAAGATGAGAGGATACCGTAGCTTTGCAGCTCACACGCTGCTTTTCGTTCCGTTGGATGCCATCTGGATCATCCGACGTTCCAGTTAGAGGATCGTCACCCACAGGGCATAATTCTACTCACAGTAAGTTCTAGTGTCATCATTGACACAAGTCCGCAATACATACGCTCTTCACAGTTTGGCCCTGTGAATCCTTCGTCGCAGACGCATCCGTAAATCTTCTCGCTATCCCAATTGTTGACATACGTGTAGACATCTCCTAGACCAGGGTCTTTTGTCAAAGCATAACGTTCCATTGATTCACATCGTCCTCGGCCATTGCATGTGCAGCTCACTGCGTATAGCATCCGATTAGCTTTCTATCTACTACAACTTAGATTTTTACGCAAGGAACTTACTTCGATCGCATGCGATACCAGTGAAGCCATCGTCACAATTACAACGACCGGTAACTCGATCGCATAGACCTCGATTCGAACACTCGGCAAGGTTATGCGCGTCATCAGTCCCAGCAACTTCATCTGCCCAAGCTTTTCCCATCGGACATGTTGCTACATTATTTAGAAGGCATCATTTAAGCTTGTGACAATGTACTGTAGTAACTCGCGGAAAGAGTAAGTACCTAGAGAGCAATCTGCCCCAGTCCAGCCATCAGGACAGGTGCAAACACCTTGTTCACCACACATACCACGGCCAGAGCAGTAGTTTGGACATGTATAACCAGATACTTCACGAAAAAGTCCACACCACGCAAAGAGCACGGCTGCAGTACAGACCCGCATGCTAGGAATAGAATATGACTACCAAGTTGCTTAAGGTTAGCACAGAAAGCAGTTTCGTTGATGCAATGAAACTGATTGCATATCTAAAAGAAGGCCACTCGTGTTGAATTATTAAAGCAAAACTCTATTCATCACTATCTTTATCGTTATACCGCCATCGGACGCTTTCCATATATGCTTCTAGCATCTATATCGTGCAAGTACATAAGCGCGGATCCATTCAAAGTATCGTGGTAAAGAGCAATACCCCTATGACAGATTCCATCCGAGCCTTCACACTCCCTTCCACCCGATCTAATTGATACTCCAGCTCTTTTCTGTGAACAGCTTCTTCAGCAAGCTCTATAGTCTTTCCCAACCGATCCTCTATACCCAACATGTATTGATTCCACCGATCGCTACTAGCTTCCCACACTTCGACTTCATATTTTAATTGTTGTTTTACATTTGCTGCTGAATCACACAGTCGCTCCAGCCTCGACATATCATCATGTATCTAATCGAGCTATACGTTCAAACCTCATGAAGAACATCTCATATCTCGGAGTAAGCCGTACCTGGTGTACCCGAGTCGTCACCCGTTTGTTCCTCGCTTCCAAGTTTCCAATGCGCATACTAATATTCTGCGTATTCTCTTGCACATCTTCCTCTAGCTTCTTGGCGTGCAGCATCATTCGTTTCTCCAAAACTGCAGTCAGCTCCTTTCGACGCTCTTCCGCCTCTTCCAATTTCGCTTCTACTTGAGTCGCAACGAGTGCAATCTTCTCTTCCTTACTTTTCATTTCATCTTGTAACTTGATCATTTGATAGTCGTTTTGGCCCACCTGCGCTTTTATCTGTTGCATGCCTTCGTGATTCTTACTCACTTGCTCCGACATGGCCTCACTGTCCCTGTAGTGATGCTTAAACCGGAATTCCAGACGATCGATTATCGACTGCAAGTCGTGACATTTCTGGTCCACCTCAATGCGTAGCTGCTGCATCTGATGCTCGAATGAAGCCTCCATTTGAATAATCTTCTGGTTGACATCATCTTCCATCGACGTTGTGTTGGACTTGGTAGTGGAAATCTGGGCATGTAGCATCTCGAAAGCACTTTCAAAGTCACTTGCATTCTGCGCATGCCGAGTCGAGTCTTTCTTTAGCTGTGACACAAGTACCACAAGTTCCTGGAACTCTGCTCTCGTCACAGGTCGTGCGTGACTATCAGAAGAGAGCGTAGAGGAAGTAAGTCGTGAAGATGATTTTTTCCCAACCTTAATCGTTGCAAAAGCCATTTTACGTCAATGACCGTTAGAAGTTGGTTTCAAGAAACGACATAGATTCATTTATATCCGTCGACGTCTACCACTACTTGTAAATATCTAGTCTAGCCGATCGATGTGCGTAAGTAGAATCTCTCGGAGCTTTTCCCGGACGCATGCGGGCATCGTCGTGTCTTGCAACGAGCCAACTTCAAGTAAATCCTCCAGTATCTGCAGTAGCTCCTTCTTCCGGTAGCTTTGAGCCTCATAAAACAATGGCGACTGCAAAGATGTCTCGAGCAATCTTAGAAAGTCTAGTCGTCGGATGTCAACGTCCGGTCTATCAATACACTCTCGCACGACGAGGTCCAACAGCACCTTGAAATCATTCACAAAGATGACTTGACTAGCCTCTGGATGCTGTAGAATGTCGTCCAGAATCTACTCCATGAACGAAATCAGTTTCTACTCGACTACTTGAATGAAGTAGTGTATGGCATACCTGTATGCAATTCAACAAGTGAATGTCATCGGACGCAGCAGTGGGATATCCACAAGCGTTCATAACGTGCAAGAGAGCTCCACCAAAATGCTGCATGCCTTCCTTGTATTCAGCCAGGACCTGTCCTACCAATGTACTGATACCTCTATTCTTCTCTACAGCATGGAACGCTGCTAATAACTTGGTCGTGGTTGCAAATATAGGGGTGGAGCACTTTGATAAGAGACGAAGAAACTTTATCAATAGACCAGCGTACATGTGGCTGTTCACAACGTGAGCAAACTTATACATACTGGTTAGTGCCATTGTACTTGAGCTTTTATATGATACACATACCATGTAGCTGTGGGAATAAATGAGAGTATGTAGTAAGAACTGTAGCCAAGTCAGCACTTGGTCATGCTGTATCCGGTCACTCGCGTCTAAATCGTCCAATGCTTGACACGAAGAGCTCACCAGTGACCGAGCACCTCGAATATCTTGCTTCCGAATGTACACAGCATCTGGATTGGTCTGAGATAGCAAATATAGCAACTCTGCTGCTCGAAGACGAGCATCAAAGGAAGAGAAGACCGCATCAAGAAGCACTTCCCACAGTTCTTCTAGCACCACACGCATCTCATCCTCCGACAGCTCACTCTGACTGTCCTCTTGCTGCTGCAACCGCGAGGCAATGGCGTCCAGCTCCGCTAAACTATCCGTCCGTGCTCGAACTGTGCTCATCGATGATGTGTCACAACGGGCGGTTGGAGTTGCGTAATCATATCTGAGCTCAACTTCCACCAGCGCCTCATGCCAGAAGCATCCGAGGTACTCGTCTACATACACAAGAAGAATCACGATGGGCTAGCTACATTTATCCCTCATATGTAAACCCCATGCTTATCATTTCTATCGCAACCGTACATGTCACCAAAGCCAAACGTCTATTACTCTTACATCCTTTCCACGGCTTCGATACCTAGTAACTGCAGTCCTCGCTGGAGCACACTGTGCGTCGCAGCACACAGCACGAGTCGACTCTCTTCCTTCGGATCCCCTAGCACTCGACATTCTTCATAGAAAGCATGGAACTGTCCAACGACGCGGAATAAATAGTCACACAAGTAATGCGGATACAACTGCGCCACACTTGCCTCGACTTCATCCTCGAATTGACACAAGAGCAACGCCAAACTCCGTTCCTCTCGCGTCCACGCACTACAGCTATCTAACAGCACACCCTTCGCTTCTAAAGACACAAAATCCGACCATTGCGTACTCGATCCAAGTCCGCGATGTGTCTGCACCTTGCGCAAGATACCTCCGAGACGAGCTGATGCGTACAAGAGGTAGACGCCAGTGTTCCCCTTGAGATGCAGCACTTGGTCCATAATGAACTTGTAGTCCCTCTCTCGCTGTTGCGCTAGCTCAAAATACCTCACGGCTGCATCGCCAACGATCCGATTCTGTTCCATGTCATCCGACGCAATAGACCGAGCGCTGCACTCTTTCGTGACGGCATCGAGGAGATCCTCCAGGTAGTCGAACGCACCATTACGAGAGCTAAGCTTGCCACCGTCTCGACCAAGGACGAGACCAAACGGAGCGTGCTCTAGCTTGGTGCTATCGGAGGTCCACCCGGCCATCCCCACGGCACGAAAGAGCTGTTGGAAGTGGAGAGACTGACTCTTGTCCGTGACGTACACGACCTGGTCGTACTTGGTATCGTCGACGCCTGGGAAGCCATGCAGACGAGAGTAGAGACATGCAAGGTCGTTCGTCGCGTACAAGTAGCCTCCATCCTGCTTTTGCAAGATCATCGGAGGCTTCTCTCGTCCGTTGACAAAGATACAGAGAGCTCCACGAGACTCCACCGCTACTCCTCTTTTCTTCAGATCATCTAGAAGAGATGGGAGGAGACGCAAGTAGGTGGATTCACCACGTTCTTCCACTCGAATGTTAAGACGATCAAAAATACTCGAGTACGCTTGACGTGACACTTGGCACGCAGCTTTCCAAGCCTCTTCTACCTCCTTTTCTACATATCTATCCTTGCCTTCTACACCTAAAGACTGGAGCTGTAGGACGATGCCATCGACGCGAGCTTTGAACATCGCGTCCTGAGCAAATCGCTTCTTCCCTTGCTCATAGCTGCTGCCGAGTTGCTCGTCGGTTAAAGTGGCGAGAGGGACTTTCGAATCGAGGATCTCAGCGATGAGAGTCGCGAGAGCGGACCCGACGTCGCCTGTGTGACTGATCCGAGCGACGTGATGACCTCGAAACTCGAGCAGATTACTGATCGTGTCGCCAATGACACTCGAACGCAAGTGTCCGACATGAAGCTTTTTGCCTAGATTCGGTCCACAAAAGTCTACCAAGATAGACCGTCGATCGGCTGCATCTAACGTCTCGGGCGTCACACCGATTGTCGACATGTCCACGAGCTGCGTTGCTAGCCACTCGTCCTGCAAGACAAAGTTTAGGAATCCTTTGTCCGAGACGAAAGCTTCATGAATGACATTGCCATGGACATTCGCAACGATTTCACTCGCCAAGTCCTTCGGATTGTGCTTGAATCGATTCCCGAGCTGCAAAGCCAAACTCGACTGGTAGTCTGCGTCTCGCTGATGGGAGCGACGGACACCTAGGTTGGTCGGGAGTTTCAACCCTTGCTCTTTGGCAGTGTCCAGTAGCCCTGGACGAGCCTCATCCAGCCCACGCTGGACCACACGCTCGACCTGGTACGCACAAGACAGCGCTCTCCTCGCTCGTGCTGGAACCATAATTGACTTGACTTTTGTATGGAATATATCAAACTAGAGACCATCCAAATGCCCGATTGTCCAGTCTGTGAGCAGATCCTCGACGGACCTCGCTTCCCACTGCATGTACTCGAGTGCACGAGTACGAGCAACGGGGTGTCTTCACCTCGTAATAAGACAGACGCTGAGCAGCTGAAGACCTGTCGTAAATGCAACATGGTCTTCTCCGCCGGCACATTCGAAGCAGCGATTACGTTCCATCAAGACGAATGTGATCGAGTGCATGGTAAGAGACGAGAGAAGAGTTCAAGAGAAAGCAAGAAGAAAACAAGTAGCAATAAAAGAGCTCGATCAACAACGCGAGAACCACCACTCGATACGCCGTGGACACCTTCGAAACGACATTTCGATCTCTTTCCATCCTATTGTACCATGTGCGCATCAGATGCACATCCTATAGTTGTTTGCTCCGGTTCTTGTGGCCGATCTTTCCATCCTTCCTGTATCGATCCACTCGCTCCTGTTTCCGGCATCCCATCAGACGACTGGAAGTGTGGCGAGTGCCTTCGAAACGTCCATACCTGCGCCTTGTGTGGCTTCCTAGGCCAAGACGGCCTCCAAGTCATCGCCTGCCAAATCGACAATTGCGGATTCTACTACCATCCTGCTTGTCTCTTCGCTAGAGGATATGCTGTCAGCAAGCCATTCGTCTGTCCTCGACACAAGTGCAGCGAGTGCCAAGTGACCGAAGAGGACATGCGAGCGTGTGTTAGCTGCACCCAGTGCCTCCGCTCGGTCCATCTCGAGTGTCGACAGTCATCCACAGACATCTCAGCCGAACCATTTGAAGACTGTAGTCATCACGAGCGTCTAAAGGGCAAAGCAGATTCGCAAGACACCGTCAAGGTACGAGGTCTACGCTCTGACTTGGCGTTAAACCCTCGTGTTGCCATCGGAGACATTGTCATCCTATTAGACAATACAAGTAGAGTAGTCCCTTTGAAAACGAGACAGAATGCCAATGGCGTGCTCAATTTCTGGGCGAGAGTGGTGCAAGTAAAGACACAAGAGAAGGAGCAGTCTGTCGTCGTGGAACTCTTTGCTGATAACATGACACTCACCGTCTCGAACCAGTCTGTCCTACCTATCTCGACAACGTTTACAGATAGTCAAGACCTACTACTCCAGCACTGTATCTGGTCGCATGCCTTGACCGAGTATGCGCTCCGGCAGAATCAGATGACGACCGACGTCATCCTCCAGTCGGACTTGGGTACCAACAAGATACAGTCTCCTCCAGACCCGGCGTTCATAGGCACAATGACCAAACGCAAGGATATCGCGAAAGCGTGTAGCGCTGTCTTTCGAGCGGCAGGTGACAAAGCCGGCATGACCATGAATCAGCTCGTGCGCATGGCACTCAAAGGCTTTGACAACTTCCTAGGACATCGAGCTAAGGCTCCACCGTTGCATCATTTCCGAGAGTCTGATGCACCTATCTACGCTTACTTAGACACAAGAGGCAAGAAGCATCCAGACGTCCTCCAAGTCCAAGCTCTGCATGCTTAATTACGAGAACTCGACTCTTTCCTTTTCTTTTCTTCCGAGTGGCAATCTGTAACTTTTACCAAGATTAACCTTTGCAGTTGGGAAATTGCGCGGGGCGATGGAGGTCAATTCGTTGCCGAAGAACAACCTGCAGGAGCAGCTAGAGTGGGCTAAAAAGGTAGATATATGCTCACGTCGAATGTGGCGTTCAGATGATATGTAGTTTATATATCGATTCACGATATGGCGTAAGTTAGACACCAAAGGAAACGGCACTGCAACAAGGACTCAATTCGCATGTCATTAATGCGTTCTTGGAGAAACGAGCTAGTGATACGAAACAGTCTAGACAACTTACGTGCGTTGCTTCATATATGGATATATGTGCGAGATGTAGTAACTTGGACGATTTTCTAGTGCGGGAGATGTTGCAGACACGATGCGAAGAGGTTCGGAGGCGTTGATGCGGCTAAGAAAGCTTACACCGAGTAAAAGTAGCTCTGGAATGAGAGTTGTGCCGATGCCCAAGCCGGAAGATCGGCATCATCTGCCTTTGCACCGACCTGAATCGATTTCGCGGTCAACGACGACGCAGTCCGAACGTCCGGAACAAGTCGCTCGACCGGCTCGTCCACCACCAAAAGACTACTCACCAACTCCTGCAGCATCAAGACCAAATGCAAGACCTTCGACTGCGAATGAAGTACTGAATACAATTCAAGATGAGGAAGACGACGTGTTCGGCGAAATCGACGTCGATGCACTCGTTGCTTCTCATCAGCAAAAGTCTTCTACAACTTCAGCACCTACTCAACGTCCAATGTCTACGTATGCACCACCCACACCTTCCAGTACGCACACACCAACGTTTGCATCAGCATCCAGTGGTACAGACAAGTACAACAGCAGCAACCAATACAATTCGAACGCATCACGACGTGATGATTCATTTCACTCTGCAGATGGAAGAGATTACACTATATACGGCACGTGTACACCATCTACAAATACGCACAATGGTCCGACGAAAGAAGAGTTGCGAAAGTCTATTCAACAAGTCCGAACGCACTTGCGTCAGGTTCGAGAGGAATGCGATGACGCGTCATTAGAAGGAGAAATTCCATATAACCTTTCTCAACAACGCAACAAGCTCGAGCAAGAACTAGAGTCGCTCAGTAGACAGTTCCGAGAGCTGCGGCATTCCGGAGGCTCTGTCTCGAATACATACTCCACCCCAAACGTTGTGGCGGACTCCCCAGCTCCGTCTTCATACATCCCACCATCTCCATTCCACTCGCCTACGCATTGCACAACCGACGACAGTCTTCCACGCTGCTCGTGCGGTCTGCTCACATCCAACGCAACCGTCCAGCACGGTCCCAACGCCGGTCGGTCGTACTATCGATGCAGTAGCTGTGGCTTCCACTCGTGGGCGGATGGAGACAACACTTCCGGGACGCAACAGACATCGTCTTCCTTTGAAGTAGCTGCTGTCGCAGATTGCCACGACGCCGACGTGAATTCCAAGATGCAAGAAGCACGAAAAGTCCTGCACGACGTCTTTGGCCACAATGCGTTTCGACCGAACCAAGAAGCGATTGTTCAACAAGCTTTTCTCGGTAAAGACGTCTTTGTGCTCATGCCTACAGGAGGTGGCAAGAGTCTCTGCTACCAACTCCCAGCATGCATCGATCGCGGTACAACCATCGTCATCTCGCCACTCGTGTCGCTCATCCAGGATCAAGTGCAGCAGCTCGAAGCTGTGGAAGTTGGCGTCGCTTGCCTCAGCTCCGATCAGGACTACGAGACGGAGCAAAGGCCGATCATCTCGGAACTCTTTTCTCGTCGAGATCGTATCAAACTCTTGTTCGTGACACCTGAAAAGATCGCATCTTCGACCATGCTCAGCAATCTATTCGACACGCTATCGCAGCGGAACCAACTCGCTCGTTTCGTCGTGGATGAAGCTCACTGCATCAGTCAATGGGGTCACGACTTTCGTAAAGACTACATGTCTCTCGGTGTCTTGCGTAAGAACTATCCGTCTGTCCCGCTCATGGCCCTCACCGCCACTGCGAACACCCAGACGGAAGCTGATATCGTCAAGAACCTCGGTCTCCAATCTCCTTTCATCACACGCTCGAGCTTCAATCGTCCAAACCTCACGTACGACGTTCGACGCAAGACTTCGCACTTTATGAAAGAGATTGCAGACTACGTCGGTAAACACTTGGACGACTCTGGTATCATCTACTGTCTTTCGAAGAAAGATTGTGAACAGACAGCTGAGAAACTTATCAAGGCACTTGGCTTTGAGAACACGCCAAAGGCCAAGCAGATCAGCTTCTACCATGCTGGTCTCGATCCAGAAGACCGAAGCACTCGACACGTCGAGTGGAGCAAAGGGAAGATCAAACTCATCGTCGCAACCGTTGCCTTTGGCATGGGTATCAATAAACCAGACGTCCGGTACGTCATCCACCACACGATCCCTCAATCCGTGACGCACTACTACCAAGAGTCCGGTCGAGCTGGAAGAGATGGAGACGTCGCGAACTGCATTCTATACTATTCCTTCAACGACCTCTCTCGACGTCGTAAACTCATCACAAAGGATAAGGACAACATTCAACATCGCAATGTCCATCTCCAAAACCTCCGACGTATGACCGAGTTTTGTGAAAACCAAGTCGAATGTCGACGTACATCTCTCTTAGAATACTTTGGCGAGTACTTTAATCGCGCTGATTGTCATGGTACTTGTGATAACTGCAAAAGTCAAGCAGAGGGACAAGTGGCAGAACAAGTGGATGTGACAGAAGACTGTCAAGCGATCTTGGACATTGTCAAGACGCTGCAGACGGACAACGACCCTGGTACGCTCGTACAAGTGTCTCAACTCTTCCTCGGTCAATCGATTAAAGGACGAGAGTGGAAGCAAGGACAGTATGAAAGTATGTCTGGCTTTGGCAAAGGCAAAGGACGTTATGAACGAAGTGAATGTGAACGCATTCTCTATCACATGATCTTACGCCAATACCTTCGAGAACAAGATGAAAAGAATCGGATGGGATTCACTACGACGTTCTTAGCCGAAGGAACGTCTGCTTTTAAACTATATCGAGGGGAAAGAGTACAACTCATGTACAAGACCAAGCGTCTACCTCGAAAGCTCGTTGCGAATGCCTCGACAAACGAAAAGAAAGAGAAAGAGAAAAAGAAGAAAGCGCCGAAAGAAAAGAAAAAGAAGCGACAGGACGATGACTTTGACGACGCACCTATCGTCAAGAAGAAAAAGACGGAAAAGTATCCACTCATACCTCAATCTCACGTCCATGGACGCATCCCAGAACGACATGCTGCGTCCTTGGCGCAACTGCTGAAAGACTGGCGCGCTAGTGTCTGCGACAACTTCAACATGATGCCGTACCATATCCTCCCGACATCAGGCATCGCAGCCATCGCCAATGCTGTCCCGACGTCGAACGCAGAGCTGCTGCAGATCGAAGGTGTCGGCAAAGTTCGTGTGAAAAAGTATGGCCCCGCGATCATCGAGATCGTCCAGTCCTACCTCAAACGCCATCGACTGACGCCAGAGGAAGTTTCAAGTACCTCGTCCAAATCCTACCAACCAAAAGATACAATCTCTTTGCTGAGTGATAACGAAGGAGATGACTTGGATGGTATCAATTGGGATGAAGTCGAAGCCAAAGCATGGGACGCCAAACGTCATCCGAATTAATTTTGTACCCTCTCTTTCTTTCAAAGCGTAATCGTGTCGATCAGTCGACACTTGCCTAGTTGCACACCGACAGATACGACTGCACCTCCACTCCTATCCACTTGATCTATCTCCTCCATCGTCTCTCGAGAAGCGACACTAATGTACTGCACTCTTGTCAACAAGGGCTCTTGCGCATACTCATTCCGAATGACTCCTGATAGCTCTTCAGCGCCCATTCGAAGCTGCTCGGAAGAATCAAAGTACTCTTTCGCACGACGTAACCCTCTGTACACGACACCTGCCACCGCTCGTTCCTCTTGACTCAAGTACTGGTTCCGAGTCGAAAGCGCTAGTCCGTCTTCTTCCCGAGCGACTGGAACGATGTGAACGTCCACATCCATGTTCAAGTCGCGCACGAGACGCTGGATGAGCACACATTGCGCCGCATCCTTCTCGCCAAAGAAGGCGCTCGTCGGCTGGACGATATTCAACAACTTGGTCACGACCGTCGCGACACCACCAAAGTGTCCTGGTCGAACACGTCCTTCCGGGATCGCATCGAACCCTTGCGGCGTCACGACACATCTGATACACTTGCATGTTGATCTATAGACCCTAATGCACTATCTAAATCACTACATACCTGTAATTAAGAGGATACATGTCTTGTACGGACGGCATCAAGACCATGTCGACTCCTTCGTCCTTTAAAAGCGCAACATCTTGCTCTTCCTGACGAGGATACTTGTCAAAATCTTCTTCCGGACCGAACTGCAGTGGATTCACAAAGATGCTCGCGACCACCACGTCACATCGTTCTCTCGCCGCCCTAACCAGCGACTGGTGACCTGCATGCAAGCCCTAGAAGACATTTAAGCTCTTTTCTTTCGTGACAAGTTAATAAAGAAAGAGTACACCCATCGTAGGGACGAGACCGATAGTCACGTCTGCTGGTAATCCTTTACGCGCTTTTCGAAACTCAGCAGGTGTACGTAGCACCTCCATCGCTTTGCTACTCGAGCTCCTAGCTCGTCGCCACATTTTCGTTTGCGCGTCGAATGTCAAGTGAATCAATACGATTGGCGTATATACTTTTTCTAGACTTTTGATTGGCTGAAAATCGGAACCGACAGCCATCTCGTCGTAGATCGCGATTTGGGACTAGGAAGGCATGCCTCCACTGGCGCTTGGGGCGCCGAAAGCCCGGGAAAAACGCATTAAAGTAGGTGTGAGACTACGCCCGTTCACGCAGATGGAGTCTTTGAAAGCAGGTGGTAAAGCGGCGTGGACTTGGTAATCGTGTAGCTATCATCAAGAGATGTTACGTAAAAGCCTCATGCGTGCATTCATTGCAGGTACGAGAACACCATCTACCAGCAGATTTTTCCTGCACAAGTACCGACAAGGTCGGGAGGTGACCGAAAGAGACCGACGCCGAGACAAGGTCGCCCGAATCGACCAGCGATAGAATCCACACTGCCATCCTCCTACACCTTTGACTACCTCTACCCACCGATCACATATACCGAAGAGGTTTATAAGAACACGATCCAGGTACATATTAACTCTCTTGGCTTCTGTACAGTTTTCATATTCATATTCTATAGGATGCTGTCGTTGCTAGCGTCGAGGGATACCACTCGGCTGTCTTCCTCTACGGACAGACAGGGACTGGCAAGACGCATACCATGCAGGTATATCCTCCTACCTCAGACGCCACTACTCTAGTATAATGACCCGTGCCGATAGGGAACGAATCGAGAGCCTGGCGTGATCCAACTCGCTGTGAACGACGTCTTCCACGAGATTGCCAGTCACCAGGATGTCGAGTTCCTCGTGCGTGTAAACTACCTCGAGATCTACAATGAACGCATCTACGACCTACTCGCAGGTGGCAGTCGCTCCGACATTAACATCTATGAAGTCCATAAACCGTGTGGTACGACCGGGAAGAACCAGGAAGGTCCTTCAGCCGCCAAAGACATTGTCATCAAAGGGCTCAAGGAAGAGATCGTACTCACGACCGACCACGTCCTCTCACTCATCGATAAAGGGAATCGATATCGACACATGGCCACGACAGAACTCAACGACCAATCCTCTCGCTCTCATGTTATCTTCCGAATGGTACATCCATCCACCTACCTCGTACAAACACCTTCTCACATCACCTGTAGGTCATCGAAAGCCAGCAGAAAGCTTCTGGAGCATCCACATCACCCGTACGCTCCGCAACACTCAACCTTGTTGATCTCGCAGGCTCTGAAAGCGTCCGGTCGGCTAATACGACTGGTCAGCATCAAGAAGAAGGCCGATACATCAACCGAAGCCTCCTGACACTCGGCCACATCATCTGGAAACTCAGTCGAGATCGAGGAGGAAGGAATAAGGGCAAGAAAGTAGCGCATGAACACCTTCCGTATCGCAATTCGAAACTCACGCGTATCCTCCAACCGTCGCTTAGTGGTCGAGCACAGATCGCTGTCGTCTGCACCGTCTCTCCTGCCGTCTCGTGTCTCTCGGAGACACATAATACGCTTAAATTCGCAAGTAGAGCTCGGCATATGCGTAATCGGGCAGCAGTGAATGAGATCGAAGGAGAATCTGCGATGCTAAAGCAGTATCGAGAACGTGTGCATGAGCTTGAAGCGCAGTTGAGAGATCTGCAGAAACGTAAGACACAGACGACGAAAGCGAATGAAGGGAGAGACATTCAAGTCGGTCTTTCGGACATCGAAAAGCGACAGAAGGAACTGCGATTTGCCATTGGGAATATTCATCGAGTCATTTTGAACTCGACACCCGCGAGACGTCGAGCACAAAGTGAACACACGGTACAGGAGAAACCACAGGAAGAGACGTTTACGTCTAACTATGACGAGGCAGAGCCTGAGCCGTCTCCACCGACGTCTGGGAACCGAGTGCCATTAACGACAGTCTTGAAGACAAAGTATCAGGAGCAACTGCAGCGACTGTCGAGTCCGAATCAGAGCGTCGAGAAGGAAGAGATTGAGAAACGACTGATCTATGAGGAAGAAGAGGAGGAGAAGGAGGCGCCGTGGTCGGACGAGCAGAGGAGAGGACAGAGAGAGCTGCTTAATGAGTTCGTTCGAGGTCTGGAGATTGCCGAAGCGGAGCAAGAGACGCGGTTGACCAAGATCGAAGAGCTCGAGTTTGAGAATAGGAGACTCTTGAGAGCGCTGCAGACGAGAGAAGATGAGCTCCTGGCGCTTAAAGAGGACCGTCCTCGGGGTCACACGACCCCCTAGATTTGATTTTTACCATGTTTTTCATTTGCATTTCCAATTTTGAAGATGCGGCCGCCACCCAAGTGCAGATACCTATTAGGGGGTCCTACAGCCGAGATCCGAATTCCTTCCTAGATTTCTAGACGCAAGTAGAGCTTTCATTTTGAATACAAACTTCCATCTGAATTTCTTAGCAAGCCTCAAGTCGTCGTCGTGGTAGACAAGTGTCCACAAGCGAGATCGAATGCAGAAACAAAGAGAATATAGATGTTGAATAGGACAGGATGGATACAAAGTCGATACTTAATGAAGTTTCCGCAACTTGAAAGGTTGCAACGGTTCGTCATCCGTTGTGCCTCTTAATGATATTCGACACGAATCGAAACATGAATAATGATATCGTAGCGAAAGATGCTTTCTGTCATCGACTTGGCCTGCTATCACTGTCTGCGTCCTCCATCGCTTCGTTCGATCGAGATGATCTGATTTTGAAGACATTCATAAGATCACTTGTCAGATGAGGCATGTCTGCGGGAAGAGAGAGCAGTCGCTTTGCCAAGCGCTTCTACACCCGTCCAAAACGTCCGTATCCCCTAGCTAGTAAGGCAAAAGCATATCTCAGGAAGTCACTACCAACAGTAGGCAAAGCATGTATCTACACTCTGATCCAACTATTGATAAGGCAAACAAGAGATCAAGAGCACTTCCCATATCGCGTATCCTTATAAATCAGTCCATTCAACCATCCACTACACGTGCGAGTAGACGCAAATCAAACGTATGCATTGCTTAATTCATCCTAGTCTCTTCTCTTACGCAGCCTGGGTCGACAGATCAATCGCCTCCGAGCTCTTGGGATTCAGTAGATTCTTCAGCGTACGTAAATCAGCATCTAACGCCCGGTTGCGCATTTGCTTGCTCTCCTTACGACGCAACAATGGGCGAATGGGAAGCGACAGCGCTCGCTTGAGCGACCGAGCCTTCTTCCACGATCCTGGACGACTGCTTCTCGAACTAGACGCCGCGCTCTCCGTCGTCGACGACACCGGGTTCGAGCTCTCGGCCACTTGTTCGGCGCCGTCGGCATTGCCAAAGGACGCAGCGTCACACGCAGTGCACACCTTCTGCGGCTTTGGTAGGCCGTACCACGGCATCGGATGCTGATTCTTGCTCAGACACTGCTGGCAGAAGCTATCGCCGCAGCTACGGCAGTGGCTACGTCCACGCTTTGGCAAGTGGCGGAAACGCATAAGGCACGAGGAGCAGTGGGGTCGCTTCTGGAACTCGGGGGGAAGCACGAGCGGATTGTCGCTCGTTTCCACAATCGGTTCGTCCGTACTTCGGTTTTGTCTCGCCAAACGGCGGCGGAGACGACGGCGACGACGAGCTCGCTGGTTACGGACCTTGCGTTCCTTGCGCAGTTGTTTCTTGGCCTCATGCGTCCGCTCCTTTTCGGCCTGGTGCTGCTCCTTGGCCAGTCGCTCCATCTCCTTCTTCTCTTCCTTTTGCTGTTGTTGCAAGGCCTTGGCCTCCTTTTTGGCCTCCTTCTTACGCTCCTTTTCAGCCGCCTTGGCACGCCTCTTGCGTTCCTTTTCCTCCTCCTGGAACCGCCGATTCTCCTCTTTGGCATCATCGTCACGAGCCTTGGCCACCGCCTTCTCCTCATTCTTCCGACGCTTGTCCGCCTCCTTCTCCATCTTCTTCTGCTGCTTTTCGGCCGCCTTGCGTTCTTTATCGGCTCGCTTCTGATTCTGCTTTTCCTCCTTCAGTCGACGCTTTTCCTCCTTCCGACGTTCCTTGTCGGTCGAATTGTCCAAGATAACCGCTAGCTGTGTACCAGTACGCATGATACGAGATGAGAGAATGAATCAGGTCGGGTTGGACCAGAGGGGGAGACGGCAAATCGGAGAATGGAAGCCACGAACGTGACCGCCCATCGCGGCGGATCTGAAACCGTCCACCCTTTCAAGATCGATCTGTCTTCTCCCAATTATTTGTCAAACAACTTCAAGCACGTGGGACATTCACATATCTTTCGTACCACCGGCTGGATGGATGGTCCAAGTAGATGTACCCAGGATGATTTATCTCTTCCCATCTCTCTATCATCTCTCTTTCCAATCCACCCTTGTGCATTTAGAAGAAGAAGTGTGTTAAATTTTCCATCTAGTCGAACGATTTCCATTCCATTCTCAGATCGTTCTATAAATACAAACGGATCGATAGACGCCCCTCCGTCGCATGAAACAAAATGCCTTTATTCACGTTCAATCTGTCGTCTCCTACCATCACCAAACTCCAAGTCACTCGCTTCTTGTTGAACGACGTCATCGTCCATATCAAACTCATTCAAATCATCCACTCGAGTCGGGACACTGAGATATGGATTCTGATCTCGCGGACGGAACTGGTAGGCCGTCAGGAGGTAAAACGCCAGCGTCGCACCTTCCGTCACGGCCGGCGCCACCCAAGTCCACATGAACGACAGCTGTGAGTCGACAAAGTAGACTGCGAGACGAGTTGTGTACACGTATAAGAGGAGCAGACCGTAGTAGTTTCGGAACTGACGGAGTTTCTGGAGATTCACGTGCGTCTTACCATCCGTCGCGGCTGCGAGACGCATGCGATGGATCGAATCGAGGAGTGGCAAGAAGACGAGGACGCAACAAGCAAGATCTAGGACATGTAGTAGCAAGTGCCAGCGCATAGATGCCTCCGTCCCGACATCATCCGTGTCATCGATCGTCGCACGAAAGATGCCGCTAAAGGTTTGGAAGAGCAAAACGACGGAAAGGATGCGCGTGTCTCGAACGGACAGATGCGGACGTAAGTGGGACCATCCAGAGCCTAGCAGCAGGAGGACGGTGAAGAGCAACGCGCCTTTGATGGCCGTTAGGACGTACAAGACGACGCTCCAAGACGTCAAGTCGTCCCCATAGGTCTTCATGTACTGCAGGCGCAAGGCTTTTGCCAGGAGATTCGCAGACTTGAGGACCACGAGTGCTGTCATCAAGTGATGCATGCCTTGGACCTAGACCAGGATAAGTATACTTCTAGACGCTTTGCTCTATTGAATAAGGTACATGGATGGATTGTTTATGGAGATGAACACCCCAGGCGATGGCTGCTAAGAGAAACGAGAGACTGGCGACAAGGTAGACGGTCGGGAGAGCAGCGTCTCCTGTCGATAAAAAGTTGGTCGCGCCATTCTGGAACTTGGCTGCCATCTCGAAGGAGAGTCGTGTTGGCTCATGACTACACTGAGCGTAGAGAAAGTAGTAAAAGCCAGGAGCATAGGCCGTCTTGTCCTTGGCGATCGTTTCGTTCAGCTGCCTACGACTACTCCGTCAGCATCTCGTTAGTAGATGTGGGTTGTATAGCACAGACCAAGTGGCTGGGTCCATTAGATTGATGTAGATGCGAGCATTTGGTAGCTCCTGGAGCGCATCATCGTCTAGTAGACACGTCTCTTGGCGCTTCAGATCATGCAGTCGGTCCATGACCTCGAACATATCTCCTCCCTATCCACTATATGAGTACAATACACGCCTCCCGCATGCATACACCTCGTACCTGGGCACCAATGATGCCAGCACGCACTGCATTTGCCTGTGTGCCTGCCGTCACGGTCTTCTCCTGTCCGTTCATCACATACTTGACGCCTCTTACACCAAGGTCCAATTGTCCACCGTCTTGAAACCCAAAGCGTTCAATGAAGAAAGCATCTCTGTCTTCTTCCTCAAAGTCCCAATACTGCACGAGCGCTTGTACCTGTGCCAGGAACAAGAGGAAGAGCACAATACCGCGCATACTGTATGCTCCCAACGTTATTACCTGACTCTAGGTCGCTCTTATATTTATCAAAAGCAGTTAGAACAAAACTAATTATTCCTCTACTGATCTTGTATACTAGCAGCTCTTTTATTTCTACAATCGTTCGTTCACCTGGAATAGCTCTAGTAGTACAGATCTTGTATTCGGTCAAACCTGCACCATCATTATCATTTCGACTGCTCCAGGAGGTATTGGCCCAAGATGCAGGCGCCAGCGTCTGATAAGGAGCACATTGAGACGGTCGTACAACGTCTCGTTGCCCACTTGTCCGTCAAGAGTGCCTCCGATCGTCAAAAACGTGCTGAGGAGCTCGTTACAGTCGTCCACTTGCTCTCTCGCCAACTAGCTCCCCACGCCGCAGAACCTCTTGCAGAGATTCATGAAGCGCTGCTACCCAAGATCGCATCTTTATTGCAATCCAAGAGTGAGTTAGACCAACTCGGTGCTTTAGCAGCACTCAATAGTCTCATTGAACTCGCATCGGAAGCGCAGATCATACGTTTCGCCAACTACCTCCGCAACTTTTTTGCTCACGCCTATGCGACGACACCAGCGCTCTTGGCAGCATCGAAAGCACTGGGTAAACTAGCCTCTTCGTCTCCATCCACATCCGCTGCTCCGTTAGACTCATCGAGCAACCTCTCTCGCTCCACGAGCGGCGTCAGTGGTACCATCGTCGCGGCGTCCGTCGACTTTGAGATCACAAGAGCGTTCGAGTGGCTCCAGATCGAACGTCATGATGCGGTATACAACCAACGGCGTCTCGCAGCATGCTTTGTCCTGCGTGAACTTGCTCTATCCGCCGCGACGCTCTTCCACGTCCATCTCCCGACTTTCTTCCAGTCCATTTGGGGCGCCGTGCGAGACCCTCGGACGGAGATCCGAGAGGCTGCGACAAGTGCCGTGTCTGCGTGTCTCGAGCTCATCGCCCATCGACGTGCGAGACACCGTGTGCAGTGGTACTGCCAAGTGTACGACCATGTCTTTGAGGCGCTAACAGGCGACAAGCCGCAGCCTCGTCAACGCACGCTCTCGTCCTCTGCCTCGTCCACGCTGTCGGTCAGTACGCAAGTGAGTCCCGAGAGCGTCCATGGCTCTCTCCTCGTCCTCGGTGAGATGCTGCACACGACTGGAGGTTTCATGCTGCCTCGATTCCGGGAAGTCTGTGACGTCGTGCTCATGTTCAAAGACGACAAGAACACCCTCGTGAATCGAAGCGTATGTCTCTTATTACCTCAGCTCGCAGCATTCTGTCCGGGCGCATTCGTCCATCAGTACCTCGACACGTCTCTCGCCCACCTCTTACGACGCGTAAGTCTCCACACGAACTCGTTAGATGAACGCGGGACGACTTTAGCGGCGTTAGGAAAATTGTCGCTAGCAGTGGGAGGAGAAGCACTAGCGTCTCGTATGGACGACCTTATCCACTTGCTTCTCGACAGCCTCTCGCTCTACTCTCGTCGCCATAAGAAACGCTCTCGACATCAACCATGTCTGCTCCAGACACTCGAGTGCATCAGCCAGTTAGCGCAAGCATCCGGCGACCGTATCCATCGCTTCCTCCCTGGTCCACATGGACTCGTGGAAGCCATGGTCCAGACAGGTCTATCCGATGCACTCATACAGTCTCTAGGTGACGTCGCGTCATACGTTCCCCCGGCCCTCGCATACATCCAGGAGCGTCTTTTGCGAGAGATATGGACACTCCTGTCGTCCACCGGGTCGGCTCCATCCACCATGCCACTCGTCCCGTCTGCTCCGAATAAACTCCTCAAGGGAGATAGCATCAACGACGTCCAACGCATCCTCCTCTCCCTCCGAGCGCTTGGAGGCTTTGACTTTAGCGACCACTTTTCTCTCCTAGCCTTCGTACGTGACGGCATCGCACTCTACCTCTCGCATCCAGACGCTCGGATCCGAGACCAAGCCGTCGTCACGTGCTGCCAGCTCCTCTTACCACCCAAGTCCCAAGCTGTCGTACGACGTGGACCGAGCGCTCAAGTGACAGACGTCGTCTTGACGCAAGTCCTGACGGTCGGCATCTCCGACCCAGAGGCACGTGTTCGTCGGAGCGTCCTCCAAGCCCTGTGTCCTCGCTTCGACCAGGTGCTGAGTCAAGAGAGTCATCTCACTCAGCTCTTCACCTTTCTCAACGACGAGGTCGCAGACATTCGAGACACGGCCATGGGACTCATCGGTCGTGTCGCAGACAAGAACCCGGCCTTTGTTCTCCCTCCTCTACGTCGACTGCTCATTCAGCTCCTAACCGAGCTGCAGCATACATCCGACATGCGCATTCGAGAAGAAAGCACGAGACTACTCGGCTCTCTCGTACGTGCTGGACAACGACTCGTGGATCCATATATGGTCCGACTCCTCCAGGTCCTTCTACCAAACCTCGTACGCTTCGCAGAGACGTCGCTTGCGAATGCCGTGCTAGTGACCGTTGGAGAACTGTCTGCCGTGGCGAGAACACAACTATCTCCGTACGAACACTATGTCTTCCCTCTCGTCATCGACATGCTGCAGGAACACGTAGGTCTGGACAAACGACAGACAGCTCTTCGGACACTTGCTCAAGTCGCAGAGAGCACTGGGAACGTCGTCCGGCCGTACCTGTCGTCTCCTACGCTCCTCGGGACTCTGCTCAAGATGATCCAACACACTGCCGCGACGCCCTGGCCTCTCCGTCGAGACGCGATGAAGACCATTGGCGTACTAGGCGCTTTAGATCCGTACAAGTTCAGTCTGTGCACAAGCAAGTCGAGCGTCCGGTCTCGTCTAGAGCTGAAAAAAGAGAAGGAAGAGAACGCGAGTCACATGGATGTGCCAGCACTAGAAGAGCAGCTAGAGAACCTTGGTGTATGCCTCGACTTGGCTGCTTTCAAGATGGAGAACGCAGACGAGATGTTGGACGAGAAGCAGCAGATTGAACTCCAGCTCTTCACGGCTGCTCCGATCGGCACGCGCTCTGCTGACTCGAGTCAAGACACTGCTGCGTCCTCCGACTCGCTCGAAGATTTTGAAAAGGTGCTTCCGGAAAGCAACGCAGAGCTCGACCCGACGGACCTGTCGCCTACAGACGACAGCTACTTTCCAACAGTCGCTATCCACGCTCTCCTCCGGATCCTCAAGGACCCGAGCCTCGGTGCCCATCACCATGGTGTCATCCAGGCCATCATGTTCATCTTCAAAAGTCTCTCCACGCGTTGTGTTCCCTTCCTAAAGTACATCCTCCCACCTTTTCTCAAAGTCCTGGCGAAAGGTGAGCAACGACTGCGCGAATCGCTCTTCCTCCAACTAACAAACCTCGTCGCGATCGTCGGGACACACATGCGTCCGTTCTTCCCTTCCATCGTCATGCTCGCACTACGTTTCTGGGATGCACACATGAGCCACATCGTTCGACTGCTAGAACACATTGCGACGGCTGCACCCGCGGACTTTCGAGCAGACTATCTCCCGCAGTTCCTCCCGCGTATCTTGCAAGTGCTGGAGCCGCATCCGGAACTCTTGGACATTGCTGACATCACTGGCGTCGTCTCCGTTGCGCTCCAGACGCCAAAGGACAGACCGCAGACGGCGCACGCGACGCCGGAACGCGCGCACCTGCAAGTACTGCTGGTCCAAGCCATCATCGTCTTTGGAGATGCCGTTCAGGACTATGTCTATCTGCTCGTCCCGGCGCTCGTGAGTCTACTCGAAGCGCCGGAGACGTCTCTCCACGTCCAGACGACGACCATCTACGCTCTCGCGAGACTCAGCGCCGTCGCCACCTTTGAGCACTACGCCGGTCCACGCATCCTCCAGCCTCTGGCACGAGTCGTTAAGCGCCAGGCGTCTCCCTCGTCTGCAACAGCTCTCAACCAACTCTCCGAAGTCGTTCTCTTTGCACTCTGCGCTCTTGCCTTCCAACTCCAGCACGAATTCCTGAACTTCCAGCCGCTCGTCCAGCAGCTCTTGTCTTCCCTCCCACACTCATCCAGTCACGTCGATGTCATCGATGGCATGGTTCAAGTCGTCCTCCAGGCAGTCGACTCGCTTCGGAAAGGACAAGCCGTCCCTCCGTCCATCCTGCATGACCGAGCGTTCCTTCGTTCAAACGTCCAGAAACTCCAGAGCGAAGTCGAAGCTTCGAAAGGAGGAGCTGCAGCGGGGCCTGTCGCAGCCACTGCGAGGCCGCACGTGAATCAGCAAAACCTGCGGAGAGCTTGGGAGGCGTCGCAGCGGAGTACCAAGGAAGACTGGCTCGAGTGGATGCGTCGCTTTTCCATCGAACTCTTGCGTGAATCTCCTTCTCCAGCCTTACGAGCCTGCTGCTCCCTCGCACAAGTGTACAATCCCCTCGCAATGGCTCTCTTCAACTCTGCCTTTGTCTCCTGCTGGTCTGAGCTCTACGACGACCATCGAGACTATCTCGTCGTAGCGTTAAAGACAGCCTTTCGGAACCCGACCGTCCCTGCGGAGATCCTCCAGACGTTATTGAATCTAGCAGAGTTCATGGAGCATGACTTTGAATCGCTGCCGATTGAAGTCTGGGAACTCGCGAGACTAGCCCAGCGATGTCATGCGTATGCCAAGGCTTTGCATTATAAAGAGCTAGAGTTCCATCAACTCGCTCCTCCAGCGCACTTAGAAGAGCTCATTGCCACGAACAATCAACTCGGACTCCCAGAAGCTGCTGTCGGGATACTAAAGTTCGCCCAACAACGATACGGACGACGTCTAGAAGTGCATGAGACGTGGTTTGAAAAGCTACGAGAGTATCAGACAGCACTGGAACTGTATGAAAAGCGCATCGCTCAAGAGAAGGAGAGTATGGATGTCGATGCGCATATGGGCAAGATGCGATGTCTCGAAGCACTGGGGCAGTGGGAGGATCTAGCAGCCACGGCAGAAAAGCTCTGGCAGCACCTTCGATCCACTTCCAAGGCACATAGTCAACGTCGAGAAGGAGCTTTCGCGACGTACACGCGGGGGAAGCAGAGTCGATCCAAAGACTCGGAGAAAGAGCGACAGACGTCTCCTCTCAAGAAAGTAGCCATGCTCGGCGCTCGAGCGAGTTGGTGGCTCTCGCATTGGGACAAGATGGAGGCATACGTGGCGGAAGTCACGCCGTCCTCATCGTCTGTCTTGGACGACCTCCCGTCCGACGAGTCGCTCACGCAAGTGCACCTGTACAGGTCTGTCCTGGCGGTCCATCGAAACGAGTTCTCGCACGCAGAGAGCCTCATTGACGAAGCGCGCCAGTCTCTTGACGCCAAGCTCGGTGCACTCGTAGGTGAGTCCTACTCTCGAGCCTATCGATCCGTCGTGACGCTCCAGCAACTGAGTGAACTGCAGGAGATTGTCGAGTACAAGAAACTCGCGCAACAAGCAGACAAGCAGGACCAGGCGCTCGCATACAAGCAGCACATGGTCAACATGTGGAACAGTCGACTAGGCGGGTGTAAAAAGGTCGTGGACGTCTGGCATCAAGTGCTGGCCGTCCGATCTCTCGTCCTCCCGGCACAAGAAGACGTCGACACGTGGCTCGAGTTCGCGAGTCTATGCCGACGCTCGGATAACCTCGCGCTCTCCTTCCGTGTCTTCACCCACGCCCTCGGCGTCACGAGCGGGAAGGAGACGTCGCACGCCGTCCCGATCTCCGACCTCATCTCTGGTAGCAACATCTCTCCTTCTATCATCACGTACGGCGAGCAGGAACGCCATCGCGTCGCCTTCGCCTATCTCAAGCAGCTCTGGGCCATCGGAGACAAGAGCCTTGCGATCTCGGAGCTCCAGTCACTCCTGTCGCAAGTCTCGAGCGTCTATCGTCGACAGAGCCAAGAGACTCGACCAGAGCTCCTGGTCAAGTGTCAGCTCAAGATGGCCGAGTGGCAGCTAGCTTTCCATGAACAACAGCTCGAACGCGTGTCTGTTCCGAACATCCTCTCGAGTCTCAAGAGCTGCACGGAGCTCGAGCCGAGGAGCTACAAGGCCTGGCACGCCTTTGCCCTGATGAACTTTCACGTGGTCGAGTACTACAACAAGGACCCTCGCGCGTCCCTCCAGCTATCCTCGACCAATCGCTCCAGTGGCGTCGCGCCGTTCATCGCTCCTGCCATGCACGGCTTCTTCCGATCCATTGCGTTAGGTCGGAACCGATGGGCTGCGAATGTCCAGCAAGACATCCTGCGCGTACTGACGCTCTGGATCGCACATGGCCATCGACCGGATGTGCAGCAAGTATTGACGGAAGGCTTCCAGAGCGTCAGTATCGAGACGTGGCTCATTGTCATCCCGCAGCTCATCGCACGGATCCAGACGCCCAACGTTGCGATTCAAAAACAGCTCCATACGCTCCTCACAGCCATTGGCGCCCATCATCCACATGCACTCATCTACCCTCTCTCCGTCGCGCTAAAGAGTCCTTTAGAAGGACGACAGCAGGCTGCAGAAACGATTATGAATGCCATGAGGAGAGACTATGTCGAACTAGTCGATCAAGCGCTCCTCGTCAGTCGAGAACTCATTCGAGTCGCAATCTTATGGCACGAGATGTGGCATGAAGGACTCGACGAAGCATCGAGACTGTACTTTGGAGAAGAGCATGACGTCGATGCCATGGTCGACGTCTTATTGCCGCTGCATGACATGATGGAACAAGGGCCGGAGACGTTGCGAGAACACTCGTTCCAGCAGACTTTCGGACGGGAACTTCGGGAGGCAGGAGACTACCTGCATGAGTTCCTAGCGAATCGATCGAGGAACGAAGCGCAGCTGAATCGAGCGTGGGATCTATACTATCACGTCTTCCGTCGCATCACCAAGCAGCTGCAGCAGCTCACGACGCTCGAGCTGCAGTACGTGTCTCCGAGCTTACTCCAGGCGACTAATCTGACGCTCGCGGTGCCCGGGACGTATCGAGCCGGCCATGACCTCGTCACGATCCGCAAGTTCCACCCAACCATCCAAGTGATCGCATCCAAGCAACGTCCGAGACGCATTACGATGGCTGGGTCCAATGGCTACGACTACATGTTCCTCCTCAAAGGCCATGAAGACCTGCGGCAAGACGAACGCGTGACCCAGCTCTTTGGTCTCGTGAACGCGCTCTTGATCAACGACCCGCGCACAGCCAAGAAGGAGCTCAAGATCCACCGCTTCCCGGTCATCCCACTCAGCCACAATGTCGGCATCATCGGATGGGTGCCTCATTGCGACACGCTGCACCAGCTCATTCGAGACTATCGAGAAGCTCGGAAAGTCCTGCTCAACATTGAGCATCGGCTGATGCAGCAAATGGCGCCGCACTATGACGCCTTGACGCTGCTGCAAAAGGTCGAAGTGTTTGAATTCGCACTAGAGAACACGGCTGGACAAGACCTGTATAACGTCCTGTGGCTCAAGAGTCAGAACTCCGAGGTGTGGCTCGATCGACGGACGACGTACACGCGGTCTCTAGCGGTCATGAGTATGGTCGGATACATGCTCGGTCTAGGCGACCGACATCCGAGTAACTTGATGCTCCATCGATTCTCCGGTACGATCGTCCACATTGACTTTGGCGATTGCTTTGAAGTCGCGATGCATCGAGACAAGTATCCGGAGAAGATCCCGTTTCGACTGACGCGCATGCTCGTATCGGCCATGGAAGCAAGCGGGATTGAAGGCAACTTTCGATTCTCGTGTGAACGTGTGATGCAAGTGCTTCGAGAGAATCGACATAGTCTAATGGCGATGCTCGAAGCCTTTGTCCATGATCCGCTCATCCGATGGAGACTCTTGACACCCACGAGTGTCTCTCCAACGGATGTCAAGGACGAGAAGCCGAGACCGACGAAACGCAGTGACAGCATCACGCTGCCTCCGAAACAGAGTGAGCAGGAGACGGATGCCGTCCCTCGATCGATGCCGACGAGAGAGGAGAAGAGAGGCAAGGAGGAAGCCAAGCCGCCTCGACCACCTCTGCCGCCTCGACCGACGAACTCGAATGCTAGACCGAGAAGTATGAGTCAATCCATCCCGGTGCATGGAGCGCCAAAGGATACGGAAGACGAGGAGGAGGACGTCCCGATGGAAGAGGTGGACCACTCCCAGACCAACTTGCACCACGAAATGTCTGCGCTGGCAGCTAGTCTCTCGAGCGTCGGGCAAGGCAGTCTCCGGCATGCCATGTCGCAGCATGAGGACGCACCGACCAAGTCTGGTGTCCACGCGATACGTAGCCATCGCGAGAGAGAACTGATGCAAGCGGTCGGGCCGGAAGGCTCGGAGGCGCCGAGAGAAGCGCTAAACGAACGAGCTGTGGCGGTGATCCGACGCGTGCAGGCGAAACTGACCGGTCGAGACTTTGACAAGGACAAGGAACCACTGGACGTCCCGGCACAAGTGGATCGACTGATCCACCAAGCGACGTCGCATGAGAATCTGTGCCAGTGCTACATTGGCTGGTGTCCATTTTGGTAGAGTAAGCAGGTAGCGATTTGTATCTGCAAGTGAATGAACGAACGAGTACGCAATCTTGTAAAGACAGTTTGTCTTGTATTTTCGCCCGAGACCCGAGGGAATATGACCTACGAGATGGCTTACGCCTTCTTCGCCAAGACCTTCTTGACGATCTTCTGCTCCTCGATCAAAAAGGCACGAACGATTCTATTCAGGAGGTTGAATACGTATAGTTCGAAAGGGGTAAAGAGAATAGACCAACCTCTGACGAACGCAGTGGGCGCAGCGGGAGCCGCCGTACGCGCGAGAGACCGTGCGCTGACGCTTGCTCACATTCTTGTAGTGCTTGGGCAGCAAGTGCTTGATCTGTAGCGTAGGAAGGAGTGAGCAATGCATTCTATAAATCAATAGACGCAAGATAGACGTACGCCCTTGAGCGACTGACGGCAGTCTCCGCACTTGGGGCCAGCAGCGCGCTTCTTCTGGTACTGCGCCACAAGCTTGCCACCTAATATCGGACTAGTGAGTCTCAAAAGCATACATCAAAGCTCGTGAATAAACCTACCCGGGGTCTTCACCGCCTTAATGCGGTTAGACTCGGTGTTGTACGAGTGGCGGCGGCGGTAGGTCACGCGGACGTTCTTGACCATGGTAGTAGATTTCCTTAACGGGCGAAAGTGACGTCTTTCGGACAAATACAAAAACTTCCTGCGCCAGTCGTTCCAAATGTAGTGCTCAATTCGAGACAAACCACACCAAACCAATCGTCCCACAAAAACACCAGTATATGTTGGGATTATCTTGTAGCTACGGCCAACCTAGAGAGCTACATCCTACGCGCGACGACGCAAGGCAAAGACCACGAGCGCGCCGACCGCGAGCGCACCCACGGCCGCACCAGCCACCAAAGTATAGTCCGTGCTTGGCGCCTTGTCTTGCACCTTTTCCTCCACCTTTTCCTTGACTTGTTCCACCTTTTTCGTTTCCTCTTGCACTTGCTCCACAACCTTCTCCTGCACTTGCTCCGCCTCTTGCTTGACCTTCTGGCGGATCTCACCCGCAAACACAGGCTTGCCACTCGCTTCCGCCTTCTTGGCCTCTTCCATGTCTCGCTCGATCATCTTGGTCGCGATCGGATGGTACATCTTCTTGCTCTCGCTAAAGACCTTGAGCGTGTACTCGACGCCCTGGCAACGAGCGAGTTCGCGATAGAGTCGACGGATGAACTTCATACGCGCCTGCTCCTTGACGAACGCTACTGTCGGCTCCACCACGCGCGTGTCCTTGGAACGCAGGCCGAGCGTGTACCATCGGTACCTCAGCTCCGCGTTCTTGGTCGTGGTGAACTTGTGGTGGCAGAACTCGTCGATCGCATCGAGACGCTCGACATCAAACGTGACACCTTCCTCCGACTGCTGCAGCAGCATCGTGTCCAGCAAGAGGATCCACAGCGCCGTCGGCCATCCCTCGAGACTGCCCTCGGACACAACAGCCTTGTAACCAGTCGACTCGGACTGGACGATCTTCTCCCACTCGCTCGTGTCCGGCGTCGACCCGATCTTCTTGGCCAGCGCCATGGCCTGCTCCGTCTTGCTCGTGTCGAACGTGACTTCCTGCGGAGGCATGCCGGTCGAGTAGTACCACGCGTCCCAGTCGATCTTGTTCACCTCGGCCGCCATGTCCATCTGCTTGGTGAAGTAGTCCATGAAGAAGGCCTTGAAGTCCTCCGCTGTCAGCGTCTGGAACTTGAAGCGCTGGACGTAGGCTCGGAAGAAGGCTTCAAAGTTGTCGTGGCCACCGACGACGGACGTCAGGTAGCACAGGAAGGTGAAGCCCTTCTCGTACGGAAGAGAGGAGAAGGTGTCGTCCGGGTCGACATTGTCCGACTGGAGCACTAGCTTGGTGTACGCGTGGTCTTCGCCGAACTCCCGCACGGCCTCCACCAAGTCTCGCTTGCCCAGCGCAGCCTCCATGTCAAAGATCAACGGGTCTCTCGCCATCCGAGCGCCAATGCGACGCTCGAGCCAGACCGTCCATCCTTCGTTGAGCCAAAAGTCGTTCCACGTCCGGTTCGTGATCAAGTTGCCAGTCCATGAGTGGGCCAGCTCATGCGCAATGACGTTGGCGAGGGAGCGGTCGCCAGCCAAGAGCGTCGGCGTCACAAACGTCAGACACGGGTTCTCCATGCCGCCGTACGGGAAGGATGGAGGGAGGCAGACGAGGTCGTAGCGTCCCCAGACGTACTGCTGGCCCGTGATGGCCTCGGCGTGCTTCATGAGCTCCTCCGTCTCGGCGAACTCGTACGCAGCCTTGCCCACGACGCTCGGCTCGCTCCAGACGCGGGAGCGAGGGCCGAGGTCCTGGCTGTCGAGACGGCCGGCGACGATGGCCAGGAGGTAGGACGGCATCGGCACGGGCTGGTGGAACTTGACCTTGCGGTTCCCGTTGGCCGTGGCCTTGTTGGCCTTGGGCGTGTCGTCCTGCGCCAGAGCAGACAAAAGGCAGGTGCACCAGTCCGGGACGGACGCGACGGCGTCGTACGGGATCTTGACGCCAGGCGTGTCGGGGCACGGGATCATGGACCGGGCGTGGATGGCCTGGCACTGGGTGAAGAGGTACGGGTGCGTCTTGTCGGCCGTGAGCTCCTTTGGCAGCCACTGCAGGCCGCTCGATTCCTCCGTCGTCAAGTACTCGACCTTGATCTTGGTGGACGTGGGCTTGATCGACACGACGAGCGGCCGGCCAAAGTCGGCGTTGGCGCCCGTCTCTTTCAGCTCAAATTCTGCCTTCTTGCCATCGACAAAGACGTTTTCGACGTGCAAGTGATTCGTATCGAGCACGAGCGTCGGGTGTTCTTCTTTTCCCGAGTACGAGAACTTGTACTCGGCCGTGCCCTTGAGCTTGTGCTCGTCAAAGTCGACCATGAACTTCCACTGGAGGTGGTCGTACTTGACCTCGTGGACATTTGCATACGAGTGGTTTGTTAAAGTAGGGAACGGCATGGTCTTATAACGTAGCGAATCGACGGACGAGGAAGATTGGCAAATGGAGAATCAGATACGTTCTCAGCCAGCCACGCCACGTACGCAGCCGCAGAAGACAGATGGATTCAACTAGGTCGCAACAAGACCAGCACCCTCTATTACTTGCTACTTAGGATACTCTCGAGACTAGTGCGCATGTGGTCGTTGAGCTTACGCAGAGCCTCCACTTCGTCCTGGTGCCGCCGTTCGTCCGCGAGCATTCGCTCGTCTTCAAGCTGGGCCACGGCGTCGCATTGACTCGTCAAGTCTTCGATCTGAGCCGATAGGTCCTTCGTTTCAGCTTCTAATGTCCGCTTCATTTGCTCTGCTTCGAGCCGCGTCTGCTCTGCTACGAGAGCCTTGCGCATCCCGAACGCAATGCTCGACTCATACAGCGTCTGGTACGCCGCTAGCGTCATGCGTGCTTCGTCTCGAACACGCAGCAGGAGCAGGCCTCGCTCGGCACAGTTGATCGTGATCTGCCGGATCAACTCGTCTACATCTCGGGCGTTGAGACTAGGAAAGACACTAGAGTAGAGTAGACGTACCGAAGCATTGGGCATATAACTCCTCTCGCACGGGACAAATACCAGTCTCTCGTGCCTGTCGTTGCTGTAGCTTTAGATCCAATTGCTCCTACATATCCCTACGTTACAACAACTCGCGCTACATCTCCTATAGATGTACCTGCAGATTCACGACGTCGAGTCGAGTCGCAGGGGTGCTGGAAACGTACTGGACCCACAGCTGACCGTCTTCAGTCCACTCCTTTGGCGGTAGGATAGAGTTGAGAATGTCCTCTGTTTGAGACGCACTCTGCGTATTGCTGCCGGTGAAGAGCGTCGGCTTGGATGGAGACGTTGAGCCTGCCGCCTGCGACTGGTTTCCAGATACATTCGACTTGAGCGGACGCCTGTCCTTTTGAGCACGGTCTTTCGTCGAGCTCACGAGCACAGGCGTGTTATACTTGACGAGAGAGTTCTGAGGAGGCAGCATGACGCTTGACGAGGAGAAAGTGAGGCGACGGTGGCCGTTTCGGATAGATGACCAACAGCTTCAAGACGGGGTTACTAGCATGTCGTTATTCAGTCGCAGGCGCAAGGAAGAAGAGTGCTAGGAGGATGGCTACGAAGTATTCGTTCGGAAAATTTATCTAGTCAATGCTACAGTGCTTCGCTCATCTCGCCTCTCTTGGTGCAAATAGTCCGTGGATGTGTCCATGCTTGTCATGTCATCTCTACGCCTTGTAGTCCCTAATAGACAGCTCTCTACCTAGTACGTAGCACTGGTAGACTTCCTTCTGCTATACACGCTTGTTACGTAGATATCAAAGCATCATACACCTCGCGACGTACTCGCCAATGAAGAGGTCCTCCATCGTCCTCCATACCCATTTTCACTAGGATTCAGTATACTTCCAACCATCCCTTTTGACACGAACGCCATGTCGGATCGAGACCAGTTCATCCAGGACTTGATCGCAGCTCTAGAAGACAACGATGCGTCTCTGCAAGCACAAAACACACCGAATGCTTCCTCTGTGAGCCCTCCAGACGATGGACAGGAGATCACTGGTCTATTCCTTCCACCCGTCGCACAAGCACGTGCCAACGACTTGGATAATGCCGACATTGCATACAACTGCCTGCAGTTCGACTTTCCACAGCTGCAACCTCATCAAGCTCAGGCTCTCGTGCATGTCTATCAGTCCATGTTAGTCGATACGACTGTGGAAGAGTCCGATCGAGTGGAACAAGCCAAGCGATACAGCGTCACGTCCACTATGGTCCAAGGACTCTCCTACCTCAATGACAAGGAGCGAGGATCAGAGCAGACGAGTATGTTGGCAGCTCTCGTCCTTCTATCTTCCGTACACTATGCTCTCCAGAACCCTCATGCCCCTATCACCACTGCATTGTTCGCCAAGCTATCCATTCCCGTGGATGCACCGACAGACATGATAAATAACGATGATATTGTCCATGGGAACGAACCTACAGTGATAGAAGAGGAGAAACTGGCAGAAGACGAAGACCCAGATGACCTCAGTCTAGTCTACGAAGGCAGTCTACAGCCCTCTACGCACCAAACCGGCGTTTCCATATCGCCCGAAGGACTCCCATCTGCTTCCACCCTCCACGAAAAGCTCCTGTTCCTATCGCAACACACGTACTCATCCGCGTTTTCTTCTCTGTCACTACAAAAGTGGCAAGAGTACGACTTAACGTCCGTTTTGCATCATACCATCCGTCAAGTCCGAACGTCTGACTCGGATCTAGCCCACGCATGGACGACGTACGTCTATATCCTACGAGACCGTCTGCTCCAACACCCTTCGTCCACCACATCTATCCTCCCTTGTCTCGTCGACATCCTCCACTTCGTTCACTCGTCTCCAAACGACCCAACCTATGTCTTGTACCACGTCCTCTTAGAAATATCCGTCTCGAACGAGATGCAAAAGGCACCTAGATCCAGCCATGACCTCGCCACTTGCATCCAGAACCTTTTGCCAGACCTCTTACAAGACGTCCAGGCCCTCTCTTCCCTAGAGAACCAGAAGGGGGACTGGATCCATGTCGTCGCCCACCTCTGCTACTCGATGCTCCTCCTCCTACCTAGGCCAGACAAGGCAGTCCAGATTCTTGTCAACAGCGGCATCCTTCGTGCTCTTCTCTCTCATCTGCCACCGGAGCAATCGACGGACGTGCCGTGGCTTCGACGTCTCCTTCGACTCCTTAGTCTCTGTGCCCTGTGTGACGTCTCCTTTGCTTCCTATGCCTCTCGTGTACCGAAGATGAAAGCCTTGTTACCGTCCATTGCACTAGTGTCTTCCACTGACGCAGCTCTCTTTGCCCTTGCCTTCCATCAAGCTCACCTGTCTTCCTCCCTTCACCTCTTATCTGAAACGAAAGGAGACGCCTGGAGTCTCCTCGTCTCGGAGGATATCTATCCACCTACATGCACTTCGTTTGCTGATTCCAAGAGCAAGATGGACGAGGCTCTTGGGATGCTCCAGACGCTGGAAAAGGCAGCGACTGTCCTCGAGCCGTCTGTTCAGCAAGAGCTACGACAAACACTTCAGAAACATCTACATGACATGACCAAGGCGTTCGAGTGGGCGCCATCGAGCTTGGAAGAGGAAGATAGTGAGAAGAGTCGAGAGCGAGTAGAGAGTGAGAGAGAGCAGATGGAGCGACAGCGAGATAATCTGCGTCGAGCGACCAAGAAGCTTTTATTATTAACAGACACAAAGGGTCCACAAGTCGGCCTCTCGAAGTTGGACTAGACTATTTATGCCTCGTAACGACTGTCGACAAACGCACTCGCTTTCGTAGAACGATGCGATCCATGGCTTTCAATCGATGCAATAGACTCTTTTCTCTAGACTTTTATCGATCAACCGTTCCATCAACAGTTTTCCGGTTGCGACGTACGATAGAAGAATGTATACTGGTAACCTAGACCACTCACTACTGTCATCCGTACCATCCATATACTTTCGTCTCTGTCGCTACAGAACTACTGTTGAGAGGAGTATAGACTCTGTTCGTGATTCTAGGCGCCACCCACCGCCTCCTACCTATGGAGTCTATCTATCAAGTGCACTGCATTTCATCAAGAAGCTGAAGTTTCAATCGATTGCTTCTACAAGACCCGAATCATCTGCCGTGGTATCCTCATCTATGTCGCTTCTGATAGGATAAACATCCTCTTGAAGTGTACATCCACAGGGATACGCACCTGCGAAACGCTGGCTCTTGTGTCTGAAGCAAGTGGATCTTGCGTTATTGACAAAGATCGACACTGCCTCGTCACTGCTACGTCATTGAAACTATTTTTTAGCACCTGCGATCGCATCCACGTGCGCTCAGTATATTGCCAGCAAACGCAACGCCGAGACGACTTGAAGTCTCTCGGTATCTCATTCCGGAATCGACCACCAAGCACCTCGTTCGACATGTCCAACACGCCGCTCAAGATCGTCGTCTCCGGCGCTGCTGGGCAGATTGCCTACTCCCTCCTCCCCTTGAGTG
>JAADVB010000173.1:0-40689 GCA_023334545.1 Salisapilia sapeloensis | reverse complement strand
GCGTCGAGCGACCTTTCAAAGGAGCTAGTGACTACTAGCGGCCGACTCTCGATCACACCATTCGATACTGCATTCCTGTCTTCGTCCAGAAGACTGAAAGATGTCAGACTGGAAGGCCTTGAACGATGGTACGGAAGTCTCTGTGGACAAGCTTCAAGAAGGAATGTTACGGCATCTAGTAGATACCGGTGCTGTCAATTCCATTAAAGTAAGCGCTTTCTCACCACATTGGTGATCATGCGAATGATAAATTACCTTTGTGTAGGCACAAGTTCGGCGCGAGTTTATCATGAAACTTCGTAAAGCTAAAAGTACTTCGAATCAAGTGACAAAAGGCTCGGATAGACAACCTTGTGCTACAGCAAAGGAGCTTATTCATGGATTACTAGCAGACTATTTAAAAAGTCATCGACTAGAGCATACACTTGCAGTCTTTACACCCGAGTCAGGTCACACTGCGAATCAAATGTCATCTCATGCATTGTTATCCATGCTCCATATTCCTCCGACACAACATCAAGAGATGGAAGCAAAACTTTATAAAGGAGCATCTTTACTCGACATTCTCATGGACGAGCTACTTCGTCGTGTGAACATCCATTCGATGACATCGAGCACACAGACATCCGTAGATATAGGAGACCATCGTTTCGCACTTGAGAACCAACTGCGTCGAGTCGAGAATATCTACTTGAGTAAAACATCGATAGACAATCAGCGTCCAACACTCTCGATCGAAGAGAGGATGCTTCAATACCAACAAGAATGTGATGCACAAGCGAAGCAAATGATACAGTCAGAGCTCCAAAGGTTTCGTAATGTAGAAATCGAAAGCGTCCGGAGAGAAGAACGTAAGAAAGTAGAACATGAAATAGAAGAGTATCGAACTTCCTTACTTAAGGAGCATCAGAGTAAAGTAGTTCAGCTACAAGATCGAGAACGAGAGCTGGATCGATGTTACCAGAAGAAGCATGCAGATGTCGAGTCGTCGCTATTTAGTACTAGACAATCGTTATTTCAGGAGATGGAGACTTGTCGAAAGAAAGAGGATGAATTGCGGAAGAAAGACGAAGCTGATAGTAAGCATTTTGAGAATGAAAGAAAGCGGATGGAGTTATGGGAAGCACGTCTAGACACACAGGAGCATAACATACAAGCGATGATTGACAAGAATGTTAAAGTAAAAGAACAGGAGTGGCAGTTGGAGCGGGAAAAACTATTGAAAGACGTGGATAATCGGGACGTAGAGTTGACCAACAGAGAAGCTGAAGTTAGTGCAGAGAGAGAGGCGTTAAAACGACAGACAGAGCGATGGAAGCATCTTCAATCCGAATGGGAAAAGCTCGAAGCGACGTTGCTAGAGGCAGAAAGTAACTATCGTGATGCACAACTACGTGCATCCCAAGTATCTCAAGAGAAAGCTCGCTTGGAAGATGAAGTACACGACAAAAAGTGTCAAATCGAAACGGAGCAGCAATTAGTTTATGACCTGAAGGTCGAAGTTGCACACTTTCAGTCAGAGAATGCGCGATTGAAAGAAGAGGTAGATCGACTTATGAACGAAAGCAGTGATCGTTCAAAGCAAACTCAATCATCTAGTGCTCAAATACAGTCGTTGCAAGACGAAATTGTGGCTTTGAAGATGGCAGAAGGGAATGCAGTTGTAGCAGAAAGAAAACGCCTAATACAGCTTGTAGAGGATGAACGGAAGCAATTTCGTGATAAGGAAGAAGAGCTGTATTTCAAATGGAGAGATGCGCAGGACCGTGCAACGGCGAGTGAAGCTTCTATGGAGCGATATCGTAGTCAATATGAAGACGAGCATGTTCGTGTTAAGTCACTTCAGCAGGAAGTTGCTAGTTTAACGACGCTATTATCGCAAGCACAGTCATCGATTCATGCAAAATTTGGTGAGTGGCGAGATCGTCCGTCAAGTCATCGACGACATACAAGTGACAGAAGCGACAGCGTATCTGAGAGAACATTGTTGCTTAAAATGATGGAGATGATGGGGACTTTTGGTCGAGATTACCGACCTGTCATGAGGTATGAAGAGCGTCATTATCCAAATCAACCCATGCAGTACTCTCAAGAAATACCCTACTATCGGTGTGAAGAAGACGATCGACAGGCTCGAGAGAGGCGCGAATATCAGGTGTACAATGGTGAAAGGCGGAATGTGGATAAAGATATGGAGTGCCGACGACATGAAGACATTAGAGTGCAAGAACAAAATCATCAAGAGATAAAATTGTTCGACGAAAAGCAGGAAAAACGTGCTGCAGACCATGTTGTTAGAAATGAAGCTAAAATACCTGTTTCGCAAGAACCAAGTAATTTAGAAAGCAGACAATCGCTAAATATCGTCACGCAGAAAGCTCCAATGCCATGTGGTAAAGACCACATTGTAAACTCAACAGAAATGAAACTGGTTGATAGCAAACGCAAAGATGATGTAAATGCAGTCACTGAGCCATCTATCCTTGATCCAAAGTCTGAGCTTCTTTATGCAATCCGTGACAGTGAGAAAAAGGAGGTTATTAATGGGCACAAGGACAACAATAATCCAATTGAAGACATTTCTACAAAGCCCCGAGGACCCGAGGATACTACAAGCAAAGTGGATGATAGCACTGCTAAAAGTAATGTCCAGAACCCAAATATTGATGTTGATCAAGTGCATGCCTCCGTTGACGTGAGCGTTGATAAAGAAGTTGAGAGTGAAAAGGCACAAGATTTAGAGTCTACTCAAAGCAAGGAAGATCGATTCATGGTGTCTGCAGACGAGGAAAACAATTATGAAAAGCGCATTGCGCAAGATGAGCAGCAACAAGTAGAATCTATTGTTCAAGAAATACTAGTAAATGACGAAGTGAACAAAGACGAAGAGACTGGCATCGCTCAAATCGAGAATGAAAGATCAGGAAAGGTGAATAGCATGGAGGATGTCGATGACCATGGTTATAAGCCAGATGCACAAGAGAAGAGTCCAGACGAATCCGTGTTTGATGCCCCTAGTAGCTCGGAAGCAATCGATATACCGGGCAGTGACGAAGACGAAGCTATCGCCGAAAACAAAGCCTCAGATACTGTGGTTGACACTAGTCTTCCGGCGGAGGAGGTTCTAACAGCAACAGAATATAGTCCTGAAGTGATCAGTACCAAAACTCCGGAAGAGCTCGAAGCAGAAACGAGGCAGAATGAGGAGGAGGCTAAGAAGAAAGAGGATGAAGACGTCATGGCTGCATATCGTCAGCGTGTTCTCGAGAGAAAAGCTGCAGAAAAACAGCGTTTAGCAGAGGTAGAAGCGCAGCAACAGCGAGAGAAAGAAGAGAAAGAGCGATTTGAAGCAGAGTTTCAGACACAAGACGATCAATCTTTTGCAGATTCGGATGATGCACAGGAACTATCTGGGGGATCATTTGCCGAATCAAGGTATGTATACTACGAGAACTTGATAGCTTGAGTCTCGTCAACGCTAATTTATTGATAACGTAGTCTGGCGGAAAGCAGTGGATCCTTCTAACACATTGATTGAAGGGTATCATAGGCATAGCTTAAATAAACGTTATGAGACGAAAACAATACTTGAAACTTCTCGCTGCATATGTGAGACGTTGTGATCTTCGTGGAGAGTCACTAGTTGGTTACCAGATCAAGTTTTTAGCCTCTAGTTCTAGTACATTGTACGTTAACCTCATCCAAGGAAAGCATGCCAGCGATTGAACGAGATGACAGCTCGATGAGGCGTCCGATACCTCGGAAACTTGACTTATCCTCTCAGCAAGAACCAATAAAAGACAATACGAATTCATCACGACGCAATATGTCCACGTACTCCTCGCGATCACTATCGGATAGATATATTTCCAATCAGTTCGACGACGAGGTTGAATACAATTGTGACCGAAAATCAAGGATGGAACGCCCTCTACCAATGTCTGACTCGTTCCAGACGTACAAAGCATCTTCGCCAAAACCATACAGCAAGAACACAAAGCATAGCGAAAGTGATCATCGTATGAACTACTCTGATTCACCGCATGAGCGTCCTTCACAAGGTTTCAAAGATAAAGAAACTCGACAGCCCGATCCAGACGATGACTATGCAACTGCGTATCGACGCCGGCATAAGGACGATAGACACACAAGCCCTTTATCTACTTGGAAGGAGGACTCTGTGCAAAAAGATCGGGCCTACCGTCCAAGCGATGAACGGCGCCCAAAGAGAGATATCCATCTCGATGAGTCTGGTAAAGCAGTATATACCAGATATGAAACCATGGATGGTGATACCGATGAGGACGTACGAGCAAAACAAGTCACCCCATCTAGAGAGCTTCCACCCTACCGGTCACGTCGAAGTTCTCAAGCTTCCGAAAACGCTTCTCCTTATAGTTCTAGCACCCAGGAGAAGCATGCGCGCCTTAGTCGTCGAGATACACTAGAACTATCGCCTTTGCATAGCGAAAACCACGATCTTATTGATTCACCTGCTAGAAGATATAAGAAATCGAGCCTTGGACGTAAAAAGGATTCTTTTTCAAGACTACGAGAGTCGCAAGAAAGTATTCACCGTGCAAGTAGTCCAAATTCTTCCTACAAATCAAGCAAGTCTCGTCATGATGGCTCGCTTGAACGTCCTTCAGTCGAAAGCAACAATCGATCCAAGTACGAAGCTGATGGGACGCACTCAGCTTCAAGTGCACAAGAAAATTGGGGTGGACCGAAACAAAACACTACTAGTCACTCGAGCATTTCCCGAGCGAGCTCAAACGCGTCATTAGCGTCTAATCAAAGTCATCCCCGATCGGTCCGAGGTGGCGATTCGCGTTATTCTCTATCCAACCAAGCTACTGAAAGTGACGCCGAAGCACTGCGCAAAAAATTATATGAATTTCGTAAGCGAATGCGAGATGTGTTTGGCGCGGCAGACGAAATGATCGACGCCCATCGTGACTCGTTCAAATCCGATCCGGCAACTGGCATTCCACAGCTCAAATTGGGCATGATTGAAGAAGCGGAGCGTCGTGCTTCTCAAGTGTTTTCAGATCTAAGTGAGCTACGAAGCAGTTACCAGGTTTTGGCGAAAAAGTTTGCAAAGGCACCACTAGACGATGCACCAGCGCCAAGTTTCAGTCGAAAGTCAAGTATGCGTGAAAAAGAAACAAAGAACAGTGATAACTATCGAAGCAAGTTAGTTGAATCGCCTTCGAATCGACCGCCTAAATCGGATGCTAGCAAAGAAGGTAAGGAGGAGCAGCGCAGTAGAAAGAAAGAGACCGACAACTTCAAGTCTACGGATAGTGACGAAAGCGAGTCACTAGCTCTGTCTCGTCTCTCGAACAAATCGAGTAGCAATGTCCAGAACAGCCGAGAGAGTGGTAGAAAGGACCGGCATGTATCAAGTTTAGCTTCCAAAAGCACTGACAAGCAAGATGAACCGAATGTCAAAAAATCACGCTCTATATCCACTGATCATGAATCCGACGCATCCAAAACACGTAATAAACAGCGGCCACTCCATTCCCCAAGTGTATTTAAAGGTATGTGATGCTTCTTATGCACCCCATTTCGCTTTCGTGACAGCTATGTGTTAAACAAAACTTGGACTTGGATAGACTTTGACCGTCGCATGGAGGAGCTGCGTGGGTCACTTAACGCCATAGCAGAAGGACGGCGCCAGAAAGCAGCCAGCAAGGAATAGAGAGGACAAACGGAACATGATGCCATTGAAATACTCTTTTTCGCAGCTTGAAGCTGAATCTGATAAAAATTTGGTTCTTTTCCCATGAGGTTTCATCATTAAATTTTCTAACGGTGATGCGCATCAAGCGACATGAAGTTGTGCTGGGAAGTTCCGCTCCTTGTCACTTTTCATCCTACTCACTCGAACGCGTATGGCTCGACATGCCTACCTTCGCCATAAGCACTATCGGCTGTTCCTTCGAGTCATCCGCTTTGACCCTGTGCATGAGATCGACTTAACGAACACGTACTGCGACCTGCGCATCGTCAACATGGGCGAACCGGACCAACATCGACCGGCAGTCAGCCGTTTCTCGGAAGGTGTTATCCGGACGTCGACAAAACCATTGCCACCTCATACGAGAACATGGCAAGACACATTTGATGTCGGTGTCACGGAACCAGATAGCAAAGTCGTCGCCATTCGAGTCAAACAAAAGGCATCCAGACTGTTGATTAGAAAGACATTAGGTTCCTGTGCTCTTTCTTTATGTGGTCTCCGTCTCGGCAAACAAGCCATGCAGTGGATGGACGTCTTGGACAAGGATACCCACGTCGTAGGTCGAGTCCAGATACAATTGATCGTATCTCCCGATGAATATCGTTCACACATGCACTCGAACCAGGATGAAGTGCATGCAAGAAACCACTCCAACGACCATCTCAACGCCACATCTAGAACCGCCAACATCATCAAGTATGATCCGCATCAAGCGATGCAGAAACTCGTAGACAAGTATGAACGAAAGGCAAAACCTTCCAGAGGCGGCAACCGATGTTCCGACGTGACCAACTCATCTTCTTATAAGCACTTGGATGGAAACCAGTCGACCGTCCATAGTCCAGAACGATCTAGCTTCCATGTCTAACACTATAACACGTACCAAGTAAACTTTTCTTCGTTTCCAACTTTACAACGTCACCTCTTTCCCATTCGAATGAGGCCACCAGTCATGCCCATGCTTTCCGACCTCGGCATCAATATCCCTCTCATCCACCTTCAGTCCGTCCATCTCTCGTGCAGTCTCAATCACCTCTGCCTCCGCATACTCATCGCCTGACAACTTGTCCCCATAGTCACTCGACGATAATGAGAGACCTCGCGAACTATCTGACGACGCGGTCGAGTTTCTCGTCCGACGAACGTCATCCGTGCTCTCAGCTCGCACAGGTGCCGTGGCTGCCAGGTCCGTTCCTTTCGACATGCGAAAGGCAAGAGACCCATCACTCCTTTGAGATGGCTGAGGAGACGGTGGATTGTATTCGCCAAAGAAATGGCTCTGTGCCAACGCCTCGTTCTTGACGCGTTCATATGCTGGTGGCGGTACATTATACTCTTGCGACCGTCCACTTCCGACTCGATCTTCTGACGAGACGGAGATCGAAGGAGACGTCAGACCAGACACATTCGTTTCCTGACGAGAACCCTTCTGTCTTGCCTGTAAACTTTCGTTTCGCCGTCGTAGCCACGCAGCGGCTTCTTCGTCCGAGTCGCTCTCCTCGTCTGATGACGGGAGATTGTCGATCATGACGTTCGAGACGTCTGCGTCCACTGCGCCTGCTAAGCTTCGACGCGTGTATTCATGATCGTCACTCGTAGGTGAATAAGACGGCGTACTCCTCTCATCACTCGAGGCGTGTGATGTCGTCTTCCGTCGTACGGAAGGACCTGGATACTTCTTATACGTGCTGGATGGCGCGACAGATCTGGCTCGACCATCCCTTGAACCGGAGCTGTTCGAATTAATACCAAAGGATGCTGTTGCCAGGTACTGGGATAGATCATCTCCTGAATGCTGCTTTGTACTGGCGAAATGTTCTGCAAGAGCTTGCTCTTGACTCCAGTTTTCCCCCGTGTCTTGTCGATAAGAGTCGCCCTGAGGTTTATTCCACTTGCGACCACTGACGCCAGACCAGGAACTATCATACGTACTTGTGTACGTCGGTTTGGACGGTGTGTAGTCGATTGCACCATAGTACTCTCCTGGTGGCGCTCCAGACGGACTGGCTTGGACACTCGAACGACGTCCTCCCGTCGGCATATTCGGGGTCGTCGGTGTCGACATGTACGAAGGCTTTGGCGTCGGCATATTTGGCGTTTGCATATTTTCCGAGCGCTCCAATAGATATTGTAAACGTAATTGTCCGACCTTTCGTCCGTGTTTATCCGTGAGCGGGACCCATTTTTCGCCTAGCTCGCCAATAGTCCATTCACGTATATAGACTGAGCACGTGCCAATCGTCGGACAGTAGAGCAAGTGCTGGTTTTTCACACGAATCGTCAAGACTTGATCGAACGGACGGTCGGATGGTAGAGCCATTTGGAACTTTTCGTTCCATATCGGAGATGCTCGTCGAGGGTCCCGGCTCGGTGGCGCGACGCGCGTGTGGAACGTGTAGCTTGGCGCACGTGCGTGCGGGTCGGCAGAGACGGCAGCTCGACTGCCCATGGCCATGCTACCGTCGGCTAAGTACACTTTCGCATACGCGCCTTGAGATGAGATTTTAAGCCCAAAAGCGCTGTGGACACGAACGTATAAGTGGAAGCTCGGCTGCGAGACGGACGTCCGTTGGTTGTAGGTCGATCCGCGACCTTGATGAGGAGAGGTCGTATACATATAAACTACTCTTCTTCTTCCCTGCTCGTATGGTAATGGTAGAAGAGGTGTCGAACGTCCAGTTTTTCCTGGTCACTTGGGCTTTTCGTGCTCAAGTGGAAAATAGGAGCATGTCTATTCAAAGCGCCACTTTTGTATAGGAAAATAGAGTGCGGATAGGATGCATGCCGTGAAATTAGTGCTGCCAGACGGCGGATGGTGCCATCTTGAAGCTACTCTTGACCTTTCACTTGACCTGATCGTCACATTGATAGATCGGTAGGAAGAATTAAAGCGGAGGTGAAACAACGTGGTATCATGATGTTCGAGCCTAATGATATTCGTTGAGTCGAATAACTAGTGTGGATTTTGCATCATGCAATTGCTAGATAAGAAGATACTAAAAGTAGTGCAATAAATTTTATTCATCAAGATAGATAAACATTTGTATTCGGTAGTGTACACTTCCAATTTCTGTAGCTATGCTCTATGGCACACGGGAAATGTGTTTCTAGTGGATAGCTGGTTGTAGCTCCCATCAACTTTGCAAGTCTGGCCTGATCTCCGAATGCTTGTATAATTACAAATAGATAGTCAGTTGTATTTGCTAATATACGCTTGTTGGATAGGTAAGGTGACTGCGAAGCTAGCTAGCATGAAACCCGCCCTGATGAATGGTGTGCGTCTTGTATAGCCAAGAAGGTTTAAATGCTGTTTGCGTCATTCGGTGCTCGACTCCTCTTATCTTGATGACTTTATCGTTAGCTAACATCCTTATCCTTCGAGTACTCAGATACGATTCGCCTACTTTCACTAGTATAGGAAGCGTTATCGACGCAACGAATAGTATTTATTCTAGAGTGATAGCTGGCTTGGAATATATACGTAGATCTTATTATTCCTAGCAACACAATAAAAAGCTATCATCCTCGAAAAAGCTAAGATCAAGAACACTGTCTATTTTGGCACCGACTTTGATTCTGAGCAATACCAATGAAAGGATTGACGGACTTGCATTTACCATTTAAGCAGAATGTCTTCGATAGTTTATATCTTTAATTGGCAAGCCGTTGAATCGACTATGTAGGGCTTATTTTCAGCAATTGTATGTGATACATCCACCGATCGTTATCTCTCAAATGATACATGGTAATTGTTCTTACAAATATGCTGGTAGCTCTATCCGGTACATCATTAAAGAGCATTCAACTTTAGTGTAACCAATACTGATATGAAATGGATTTCGGATGAATATGATGTAAATGCCTACTTTCTCCCGAGCTCCTGTAGAGTTTATTCTTGTCCTTCCCAGCAAAGGATCATACAAAGTTATTTTTATAAATGAGGGGTTTCCATTCTACGAAACGGGTGAATAAAAATATACAAGCATCAAACCACCATGACTCGGTTCATTCCAGTTTCCGCTCGCTTGTACTCACCTCAGGACATCGCGCGTCACCAAACTCATGGGTCCACCGTCGAAACCCGTAGACTCTGCTGAGATCAATCTCGGAGCTGCAGCACCTGAAGATACTCCGAAATCCAAAACATGGTGTTCATGCTCCACTTTCATGATCGCCATCGTGGTCTGCGCGTTGATCATGATCAATCTCGTCGCATTGTACATCATCCACTTTACCGACAAGCCATCGGGTAGAGCAGAGCTCACCTTTTCCAAGTTCGAGGAAATGCCATCGGTGTCTCCAACCACCGGAGATGCCGTCAGTTTCAACAGTATGTCAGTACTCCGTAATGGCGCTGGTACTACCGGATACCTCGATGCTACCACCTTTAGCTCTGACTACGAGTACTCGTACATGAATATGGCTCCGCTTGGTATTTCCCAAACTTCGTACTCTCGCGGCTTAGTTACATACTGCCGAACGAAGAATAGTAAAACGGAGTGTGTTGTGACGACGATGGCTTTGAATAATGCCGACAAGTCCGTTGATCCAGAAGAATCCATCCCAGACTCCAATATCGTATCCGATGGAGTCATTCGTGGCGTTGTGACCCTCTCGGATGACACTGCGGTCATTCTCATTGTAGATTCTACCTATACTGTCTACGTTGCTCCCGTAGACATCGATGGAGCGACGGTTACGTTGAAGCTAGGCGAAAAGGTTACAGTAGCTGTCGGATCCGTTGCAAACTTCATCTCCAAAGTCGACACCAATGTGTTTGCCGTAGCGTACTATGAATATTATGATCCCAGTCCGTACGGCCAAAGGATTGTTGCCGGTAAAGTTGCTTCCGGTAGCATTAGCCTCGGAGACAGCGAGACCTTTGGCCCGGAAAACGGAGGAGAAAATGGACAGACTACGTTTTCGAGACCTTTTGTACTTCCAGATAACAATAAGCTGGTCGCTGTCGCTTACTATACTAGCAAAGGCTCTGGACTTTGCATCACCACTTCGACTTATTCGCAAACCAAAAATGAGTTTAGCACCTTTGCAGAAGGAACGTGCAATGAAAATGTCAGTCCAGACATGTACTTGGGCGTCCTTCCATTGTCCACCGAAGCAGTCGCTGTGTCGTATCATGACAAGATGAAGAATCATGCACTCACGACTTCAGTCATCGAGCTATCTAGCACCGACGATAGTGTACGTTTCCGAGCTTCGTACGTCGATTCGGATGTCCGTGGCGAGATTGAGTTCGGACTTGGTCAGTATCCATTCAACACGATGCCTAGCCTACGTATGCTCAGTGGTAACCGAATCGCTGTATCCTTCTTCAATCCATCCATGAACGGAAAGCCATGCACCCGTCTGCTTAAGTACTCGCCAAGTACGATGGCTTTCAAAACTCTGACTCCTGTTCTACCGATCGGAAGCGAGACGTTCTCGCTCACGATTGCCAAGTCGGATGACTCGCCTGCAGGCACTGTGACGCTAGACTCGTTGAACGTTGCTGATGACAGCGTCATGGTTGGATACATCGGCAAGCGCGGCAAGAACGCTTACAACGGTATGGCACTTGTTGAAAACTATGGAAAGCCCATGGGTGTGCTCGCCGACTATGAGTCTGGAAATGATGCGAAAGTGGTGATTCGAGGCGATGTGAAGGATGTGTCAACTGTAGAAACGGCAGGATTCTACTACGCAACGACAAAAGGTGGGCTAGTGGCACGTAGTGGCGACTCGACGCCAGGAAGCGAATGCTACTTCGATGTGTCGAAGACGATGGTCATGACAGCTGATTCAGCTATCGGCTACTCTTCTGAAGCTGGAACGATTACAGTAGCTGCTGCTACAGCTGAATATGCCTAGACTGATGGAAGCTATACTTGCAGCTTGACCAGAGATATAGAGGAAGTAGGTAGTAGTTGAAATTGCCTTGGGATAGTCAAATGAGACATAAACGTAATGTCAAGCTGCGAGGTTACCAAACAATCCTGCTCAATCGTTGTTTCGTTTCGGAATAGATAAGTGTGGTATTTTCAATGACTCAGATTCATACTGTATCTCTAGTAGCGTCTATGCACTGAGAGAGGATCTTAATCGACCTGTGCTGTGGCTTCATGCCATTATCACCGCGATACAACTCTGGAACTCACGCTCTGAGCCCTTGCTGTAGTGTCAGCAGAGGTGACGAAACGAGCTGTGTGATGGTATCAGCGTGCTGTATTTATTTGAGAAGGGCCGTCCAAATCGGCAGGACTTTCGCACCGGTGAAAGCGATTACGCCGTAATCCAATCTGGCTCTGTGCAGTAGCTTGGCCTAGATAGCTGCAGGCACTCTCCATTCTGATCGAATCGCTGGCTTCTTGGGTGAAAGACGTGCTTGCGTCCGATCGTGGGTAATTCAGTCGGATGCGTGGAAATTTTGTGCAAGTTTCCACTCGCCGTATTCCTATACGTCTGAACGGCCGAGCGCCCCTTCATCCGGTCTAACTTGTCGCTATCGGTCGCGTCCCATAGCAAGATGTGGCCCGTTTCAATCGAACTAAAAGCGTCTGGCAATTGAGCAACGAGACCTGACAACACTACCATAGTCGGTACTTCGCTGTCGTTGTCAACGAAGACTTGGCTGTTGGCATCCTCCATCTGCCGTGAGTATCCAGCGCTCCCTTTCGACGAGGTCCGCCCATTGGCTAATTCCGAACAGCTACCCGCCCAGTACCATTATAAAAACCGCATTCTGCCGTTTCTAGATGCAGTTCCGAAATATTAGACGCAGCGGAAAGGCCTTCATGTCATTCTTGTGCTGCGTCTCGAAAGCGGGTAGCAAGCCGACAGCGTCTACTAGTGCCACAGAGAGCGCGTCTTCCCTTCCGGAAACCTCCCCTGTGCAGAACCTCCCCGTAGATACCACCTCGTCCTTTCGAGACTACTTTAGCTTTCGATCCACGCCACGCGCGAGTATGGACTCGCCATCGCGACGTCGGTCGAGTGACGCGATGAAGTATCGGCTCCTACTTCGCATCCATTCCGCAGAAAACCTCAGGCATGTCAGTTCCCACGGCACGTACTGTAAGATTTACGTAACGGATCATGACATGACCCGTGGCAGTCGTTCTTCCCTCAAGCAAATGCTGTTATTAGAACCTGTGCCGGACACGAAAGCAGCATCAGGTGAAGTGCATCTACCCAACGACGCACATCGTAATGGCTCTCGATACCATATTCGAAAGACAGGGACACAGCCACCAGGAAAGCGGAATCCGATGTGGAATGAAAAGTTCGAGATACCGGTATCAGACCCTGCAAATGAAATTCTATCGATACGCGTGAAGAGCGCGAGGCTAATGACGACACCGGCCATTGGTGCCTGTGCCATATCGTTACGAGATTTGGATGATTTAAGCGTAGATAAGTGGGTGGAGCTCAAGGCTGGTAAAAAATCAGCAGGGAAATTACGACTGCAGATGCGGATGCTCTCCTTATCTCAAAAGGAGTATAAAGCTAGGCAGGCAAAAGTAGATAGTCGACTCAGTCGGTCCAAAGTGAATCAACCGAATGAACAGACAGACGAGGAGCCCACTGTGGCCTACAGTATAGATGAAGAGCCGCCTCCGTCCGTTGTCAATCTGTCTGTCGACTCCTATGTCGACTCGAAAGCTTCGATAGAGAGTGAGGTACCAGCAGAGAAAGAGACCGGACCTTGTAAGGACTTGACAGAGGAACGAACGAGTAACGATAGTGAAAATGCACAAGCCATAGAAGAGGACACGGCGACAACAGAAGATGAAAGCACGCGTAATTCATACGCATCCTCTCGTCCTACCCAACGAGCAAGTCGACGGACAGATCAAAAGTACTTGAGTATCCTCCAAGCTAGCGAATCCTCTGTCTTCTCTGCACGCTACAGTAGTCGAGCTCATAGCGACGAAGGTATAGACGGCAATGGTAACTTTTTCTTCACCTCGAACCATGCTGAAGAAACTAACGCCTGTCAATTAGCTACCAGTCGTGGTTCAGACGGAGATGATGCGAGTCACTCGATGCACAGTGACGTCGGCCCAACGACCCAGCGTCCGTCTACAAATAGTGACGAGTTCGATACGGACAGCGAAGAATCCGACTTTTTCGACGGTGATTCCCCTCGCATGCGCTTCAATCCATCGCTCATGGACGTTCTAACTCGAGACAGCGCCAACGTGTTGATGGAGGAGGATGAGGCAGAAGAAGATGAAGTGGATGACGTCATTCTAGTAGATGAAACCGGTCGCAGTCGACAGGACAGCATGCCGATGCTCGACTTTCCCGTCCGGCAGACGCTCATTGATGACGTCGATCGAGCGAGTCTCTTGTCCAAGTAGCCACTTGTCCATCCGTTGTGCCAAGTAGCTTGTATGTGTGTGAATTTGTGTAAATAGCTCTCGTTCCGCCGAGGTTCTAGGACGTCTGGACGTTTTATCATGCGAAGCAAGTTCCTTCGGAAGAAACAAGAACCAGTATTAACTATTGCTTCCACATGGAGCTTTGTATTCAAGTCTGTACGTCGTCTACTTGGCTTTACTCGCTTGTTTGTCCGCCAAAATCTTTTCATACTTTTGGACGTTGGAAGCAAAGGCTTGACGACACTTGTCCGTGAACGGCATGCGCATGTCATAAGCATCTTCGCCATCAGCGTAGTATCCTTTCTCAATGTCGTAGATCTGGTACGCAAGTGTCTTGTGGTACAAGTGGAAGGCCGCGACGTTCGATTCACGAACGTGAAGAGAGACGTATTCGGCGTTGAAACTCTCGACCATGGCGCGTTCTATAAGGAATGAGACTTTGTAAATAGACAAAAATAACATGTATACATACGAGCTGCTTTCATGAGCTTCGTCGCAATGCCACACTTGCGGTGGGTGCGAAGGACAGCCAAGGACGTGATGTGTCCATGCGGAACCGTTGCTTCCTCCTCCCTACAGCAACTTGTGAATACAGTACGGGTAAGAAATAGTAGATGGATGTTACATTTTGGCAAGGACGTAGCCGACGATTTTACCATTGTGATCTTCCGCTACTTGGAGGAGCTGCGGCCAGGTCGTGATATGGTAGTAATAATACTTGATCTGGTAGTTCTCCGGCAGACACCACAAGTTGGTGTGTTGCATCGAAAGGATGTCATCCACCTACTCATCTTCTTATGAGTACATGCAGTCACTAGTACACACGTATACACATGTAAATGTCGTTTATCACGTACTCGGGCAGCGCGAATCGAGACCATTGACGCGATAGGTTGTTCGATGACAATCAAGTTGCGCCGCAAGTATACAAATCGCAAGTCTATCCACGATTTCGCCATATCGAGATACATTTACCCCTTCCTCTTCGACACTTTGTACCCTCTTTTGGTCATAGTCGTCGTGCCGAACTTGCAGTCGTACCCACCTCCGGTCGCTCGAGCATTTCTCGTCAAGCATGGCAGAGCCACAAGCGAAACGACTGCGTACGAGTACGTTCGAGACGATGGGATCGTTGTTAGACCTGTTGCAAGTCCAAGAGATCAACCGAAATGTGCTGTCGTACCTAGACTTTGACTCGATTGACAGCCTACTCGTCTTTCTTCACGTCACTCGCAATCCCATCCTACTCGATCACGTGTTCTGGAAAGACCAGCTCGTACAGCATTTTGGAGGACCATTGCCAGAGTACTTACAGCACATGACATATATTGAACAGCCACGGCCTTGGATGAGCTATGATCAAGCTGGAATTTGCAACGAATTGCATCAGTTCCTCCGGTCCGGTGATGAAAGGTCCTGCTTTAATGCGACCTTTCAAGTGATTAAAGGCAACCTGGCAAAGATACAAGTCATTGACGATCAGCCGATTGACGGAATTGCCTTCCCGACCGCATCTCATTTGATGAACCCTCGAATCGGCTCCGCTGGAGCTGTCTTCGGACGTGCTGGCTATGAGCTAGTCGAGTACCTGAAACAGCCAGAGTATCGACGACCTCGGCAAAGGAGTGATGTCGTCGTCACACCTGGATTCAATGCTGGTGTCCGACGTCTGCTACATTGCATCGGTCCTTCGATCTGGAGACCAGAGTGCTACGAGTTGCTACGTGATACGTATGCGAATATCGTAAATAGAGCTATGGATGAAGAATTAGAGTGCATAGCCATGACATCCATTTCTACTGGTAGTCTCGGCGTGCCTGCAATTGCATCGGCACATGTCGGACTCCGAACGATGCAAAATAGTGTCCGAGCGACGCAATGGACCGGTAAAATCGGTGTCGTGTGCATCGATGACACTGTCTTCAACGCATTCTCACAAGCCAAGGAAGAGATCCTGCGCAGTTTCAACGTCATCCCTCCTCTTCCTCAAAGCGAGCAAGACGACAACATGGAAGTGCGTGTTCGTCCAGCCCTCCAAGCTGTGTTTGGCGCCTAAAGACTCTTTAAGATCCCTTCGATTTCCTTTTTGTATTTAAGTTGAAGTTGTGTATATTCTCAGATCTGACATTCTGTATTCTATACAAAGTTTAAGTTAATTCGGCCAGGCTTTGCAACCATCCAAACCATTTGCATGCAAAACACGAAACAACGAAAAACTTGTACAGACGCAGACGATGGCGACGCCGATGGCGAAAAGCCGTACGCGATCTTGGTCGAGAAAGTATGATGATGACTCCTGGACGTCCGTCGATCATCAAGAACTCGATATGGCTGTACGTGCTTGATCTTTCTATATTCGTCATTCGGTAGATACGTGTTCCGAACGTCTGGACTGATAAAGAACAAATGTGGCATGGGAATAGACGACGTACATTTCGGACAATATGTACTTGGTCATGGAAGACCCCACGACTTCCCTCTACGCAGGGGAGAGTGTCCACTTCAAGGCATACGCATTGTGCGATAAGTCGACGACAGGATTAGTTGGTGTCTCGGCCGCCCCTCGTGCTTCTCACCACGGCACGCTCTTCCTCACATCCCAACGTCTACTCTTCCTCTCCTTTCATGTACGTAAAACTGTCGTAATGGTTAGTGAGTCATATCGCTGAAGAAGCTGTAGAAAGGAGAAGAGAATGAACAAGTACAGGAACTCGTGAGCATTAATTTACATGCCATCGCCGAAATGGCCGAAATCACTCCTTCCATATCTACGTCTGGAGATGGCTCTCTCTCGATCCAATCACAACTGGAAGTCTCGTGCAAAAACTTTGAAATTATCAGATTTAACTTCCCGTCCGAATCTGCATCAAGGTACGTCCTCACCGTCATGAAGCACCTATTTCGTGCTAAAAGTCTCCATAGTGAAGTGTACGTCCAAGTCAATCAGATCCTCCACACGTCTCAGCCTGAAACTGCTTTCGTCTTCCCACAGTCGCAGCAGTTACCAGACGTGGACGGTTGGTCGCTCTTTGACGCCCAAGCAGAATTTGCTCGACTCAACCTCCGTAACAGCTCCACATCTCTCGGTGGCTTCCGCCTTTCTTCTGCCAATGAACACTACAGACTCTGCTCTACCTACCCAAGCTCCATCGTCGTCCCGACGGCCGTCAACGATGGCGAGTTGCGTAAAATCGCACAGTTTCGGGCGAGAGGACGCGTCCCAGCCGTTACATATCGCCACATCAACAATGCCATCATCGCTCGATGTGCCCAACCGCTCGTCGGTATCCGTCGTCGTCGATGTACGCAAGATGAAGCACTGATTAAAGCGCTTCGTTCTGCTACGGGGAAACTCGTGTTCGTCGATTGTCGTAGCCAGACGAGTGCCTATGGCAACGTTGCACTTGGTGGCGGATTTGAATCTCTTGACTATTATAAAAACACTAGTATGATGTTCATGGGCATTGAAAACATCCATTCAATGCGTGACTCCTTACGTAAGCTCTTTGATCTTGTCAAGTACGAAGTCCGAGGGCAAGAACGTGCCAAATGGTGGTCATGTCTCGAAAGCACGCGATGGCTGGAACACGTTCGGAGCGTCCTTGTCGCGAGCTCCAATTGTGTGTCGAAAGTAGCGGAGGAACAGTCTAGTCTTGTTATCCATTGCTCTGACGGGTGGGACCGAACAGCACAGATCGTTGCGTTGACGAAACTCTGTTTAGATCCTTACTATCGAACGTTAAAAGGGTTCCAAGTACTAGTGGAGCAGGAGTGGCTTGCGTTCGGATATCAATTCCGATCACGGTCAGGACTGACGGATGAGAACGGTGCATATTGGGAAGATGAACGATCATCTCCTGTCTTTATGCAGTTTATAGACGCCGTGTGGCAGCTCATGCGTCAATTTCCTTGTTCGTTTGAGTTCAATGAACGCTTCCTCATTGCTTTGTTGGATGAAGTGTACGCGAAACAGAGCGCGACGTTCCTCTACGATTGTGAACAGGCTCGGGTGCATGCCAAAGTGCATTCGAGGTGTCTAACAGCTTGGACACTACTACGTGCTCATCCACAGGCAGCAGAGTTCTACAATCCGTTCTTCATACTGCCAGTGGACGACGACAATGGGTCCGATCGATCTCCTCGCGTTCTTCAGTACAAGTGGCACACGAGCTTTCTCGCGATCTGGACGACCTTTTACCTTCGATCTCTCGAATCCAACGATTCTCGGGTATCTCAAGTTCGTATTATAGGCATGTCCACGGAGTAATAATATATTTACCTATGTGACGATAGGATGCATGGGCAAAAGAAGTGCAGGTGAATCAGAGGCAATTGCAAGACCAGCTCCAGTCAGCAACACAGAAGCTGGCGTCTCAAGTGGAGTACAACTCGAACCTAGAGTCTGAGCTCGAGACGTTGAGGGAAGAGAGCGCAAAGCTGCGTTCGGCATTGGAAAATCAGGTCTTTACAGACGACTCGAAAGGCATGTTTGTGCATGAACAGGATGGCGAGGAAGATGACGGGGTGCTTGTAAGTGTAACGCCAGTGCCGAAGAGCGATTCAAGCCGACAGAATCTGGGTGCATCTGGCTCCGTGGGTGGTTTTTTGGGTGGCACAATCGCCTCGAACTTTGAGATCCTTCAATCGTACTTTGATCCGATGACTCGACTGGAAGAAGACACTTCGCCCTCGTCTTCCAAATCTGTCTCGTCATCTTCGTCCAGTAGTAAGTGTACTACGGAGGTGGCGAATTGTGAACGAAGTGTGTCGATGGAAGAGGTCGTTCGGTAGACACAAAATGCTCAAGTACTGGAAAATAGTTCATAGCGAAATAGAGGATGAAAGAATTTGACGTGCCTGATATTCTTTTCTTTTGACAACGTAATACAACACGAAAGCGAACTCATGTGGTGGAGTGCCGAAGTGGCTGCGGAAGGAGACTGCAAGTTGCTCAGTGGAGGCTTTGCAGCTCTCGTGCAACTAGCCTTGGGTCTCATTGCCATCTCTGTCCTCGTACTCAAGCGATATCTGGAAGAACCTCGTCGGCCACTTGTCGTACGTATATTCAAACGCCGGTTCACATGCATTTGCTGTTCATAGTGATATCTTGGATGCTCTAGATATGGTCGTTTGATGCAGCTAAGCAGCTCATCGGTGCAGGCTTTGCACATGTTGTCAACTTATTCATTGCCATTGTGCTCTATCAGAGAGGTCATCCTGACCAGCTCGGGGCAGTCACAGGTGGAGCGGATCAGGTACAGTCTACAAGACGCTATGTTCAAAGCTCTTCTAACTGTGTCTACATTGTAGTGTGCTCTGTACTTTGTAAACTTTACACTGGATACAACAATCGGTGTGGTGCTCAATTGGGCACTCCTCTCGCTCTTCTCGTACATTGCACTGAACATGCAGTGGCATTCAGTGACCAAGCCTGGCGACTACGGTCAGCCCGTACAAGTCAGGTACTTCTCAAAAAGTACACAGTTTTATAGTGTAACGTGACTTATCTCATGTCCTAGTGCATGGTTACTACAGCTTGTATCTTGGCTAGTGATCATCTTCATCGCCAAACTCATCATCGCATCATTCATCGTCCTCTTCGACTCTCCGTTGGAAGCCGCTGCTGCATGGCTATTCGAGCCATTGATACCGTACCCAAAGCTTGAACTCGCGATCGTCATGATCGTATGTCCGTGTCTGATGAACGCCATCCAGTTCTGGATCCAAGACAGCTTTCTCAAAAAGAAGACTCGTCGCGGCCATTCCCAAATCTCTCTCCACTCCGATTCGCCTACCACATCCGACGACATTGCACATGAAAAGCAACAAGAGCATTCAGACAGCATGTCCGACACTGCTAGTGAAAGCGTCTAGACTACATACTAGATAACAATCGTCAGGTCTTCATCCTTTCCTTGTTCTACCACACCTTTCCACTCGACGTGCGTGTGCCTTAAAAGTCAAAAAACCAACTATGCAATTCTAATCCGCCAGTCTTAATTCTTCTTTCGCATGAACATCGCTGCCATCGACCCGATGCCAACCAGCACCGAGCTACCGGCGATCAAGAGCGACTTTTTGTCACCAAACGACCCTCGGCCCCACATTTCACCCCAACTACTGCGATTCCCGCCCTTTTTCTTTCCTTTCTTCTTCCGTCGCTTTCGGTCCTCTTCATCCGAACTCTCGTCTTCCGAGCTCGAACTCTCATCTGCATCTTCCTCCACAGCCGTAAGCTTCCGATTACGTTTGCTCTTACCCTTGCCTTTCGACTGCTTGTCGTCTTCACCAGACTTGACAATGTCGACCAAGAGAACAATGCGTTTCCACCCAGCGTTCTTGGCCATTTGAACAGCTTCAATCAAACTCTCGTCCGTCGTCAAGAGAGCGAGGTCGCCATCATCATCCTCGTACTTAAGTCGAACTTCATCGTCAGCCGTGGCACTCACCTTGGCTCGAACTTGCTTCACAAGCGTATCGAGCGAGTCAAAGCGGCTCATCAGACGATGGTAACTCCCCGTCGCTCGATCACTCACCTTGAAGATGAACTGGTCGTCACGCATCTGTGCAGCCATGGCTGTCGTTGCCATCGACTGCGCGCCACTAACAACAGACACACTTTCGCCAAGCTCCGAGTATCCGGTCTGAGATGGCGCACGAGCGTATCCAATCTCATGCTGCATCTCGCTCCGTTCAAACTCTTCAATCGTACCAACCGACACTGTATCATCATGATCAAACATGCCTTGCGCTTCATCCTGCGCATGCATCGCTGTCTGCCAGAATTGGCGCCAGTCTCCACCAGAGCTACCAGAAGATGAAGCGAACTGACCATAGCTAAGACAAAGCACGTCTACCATGCCAATCACCTGCCTACTCTGTTCATGCAGCACCGGAACGAAGAGCTGACCAGAGTCATGGATCAGTCGCAAAGCGTCGAGGATACGAGCGTCCGGACAGACGTACTCTGGGTCGACGGACATGACCTCCTCCACAGCCGTCTCGTCTGCAGTCAGACCCTTCGCAACAAGCTTGCGGAGCAAATCCTTGGGTGTCACGATACCCACGAGCTCTCCGTCATCCAGTACCACGGCGCCCTTCTTCGTCTCTGCCATGAGCATCGCAGCTTCACTCACAGACGTCTGAGGATCCACAATCGGAGGCATCTTCTCTCCTTCCAACGCTGTGCCGACAGTCGGACGCACCATCTTATCCATCATCGGTCCAAGCAACTTGTTCAAGCTCGAAGCGTTCGGCCCCAAGTCTCTCGACAGCTCCGATGCAGCTGCCTCAGTACTCTGTTGCACCTTTTCCATCCCGTTGATCGCATCGTAGAGACACTTGGTAATGTCCAGCATGCCTTGGATGACACCTTCCGGCGACGTCACTGGCAAATGGTTAAAGCGTCCTTCCAGCATCTTCGTGACAGCTTCAATCGCCTGCTCATCACTACGTACGCAGCTCGGATGCACCGTCATGATTGCAGATACATCTGTCACATCCGGATCCAAGTTCCGTGCAAGTACACGTCGCGTGATGTCCGTATCGGTTAGGATACCATGTAGCTCCCCGTCTTCATTTGTGATCACGACAGCATCCGCACGTGCCTTTCGCATACGTTTCGCAGCTTCCGAGACAGTCAAGTACTCGTCGATCTGCGTGACACGTCTCGGCCGGAGCTTGGACACTGGGCGATTCACTTCCTCCTTCTTCTGACTACCAGCAGACGACGCCGTGTGACTGCGTGATCGACCTCCGCGTTTACTAGCAGCCGGACGTCGAGACCCAGCGACACTGCGACTGACACTACTGCGCTCATCATCGTCCTTGGTAAGTGCGAGGGACATATCCCAAAAGGCGCGCCAGTCGCCTCCACCTTCCGTTGCGCCAGTGGCAAAGGTGCCGTAGCAAAGCGACAGCACGTCGACACAGCCCATGATCGTGCTCGATCCGTCTTCTACTACTGGCAAGTGCAGGAACGTATGCTCGTACATAATATGCAGTGCATCCACAAGCGACGTGCTAGGCGCCACGGTCTCGGGATTAGACGTCATCACGTCCTTGACAAGCGTCATGGCAGGGTCCAGTCCGGCTCCAACGACTCGAAGAAGAAGGTCTTTAGGTGTAAACACACCAGTGAGTCTTTTGCCAGTAGCAGAGCTAGCGTTACTCCAGCGTCGGTCGAGGTCTCCATCGAGCTCCAAGTCCTCTACGACCAACGCAGCTTTCCTCGTAGATGCCATCTGCCTTGCAGCTTCCATGACCGTGACCGTAGGATGGACAAGCGGCGGCATATCCTCTCGACTGACTAGCGTATCCAACGTCGGCGACAAGAGTTTCTCAATCATCGGCGTCACGAGTTCATCCAAAGCGCCTTGTCCTTTCCCGAGGCCTTGTCCGAATCCAGACGACATGAGCTGTTTCTCTAGATTCTCTCGTAAAGAGCTACTAGATGTCTTTTGTGCTTTTTCTAAACGCGTAATCGAGTCATAGAGACACTTTTGAATACGAAGCATACCGGCGACAAGACCTTGCGTATCGACAACAGGCAAGTGTCGGAATTTACCATCCAGCATAGTGAACATGGCATCCATGGCACTATCCTTTTCATTCACAAACTTCGGATTCGGTGTCATGCAAGCACTTACGCTCACAAAGTTCGGATCGTTCCCGAGCGCAACGACACGACGCGTCACGTCTGTGTCGGTCAAGATACCCTTGAGCATTCCGTCGCTCGAAATCACGAGTGCAGCGTCTGTGTGGGTCTTGCCCATCTCGGCTGCTGCATCCGCAACTGTCGCACTCTCCGAGATCGTCACAGCTTTACTCGGACGCAGCTTCGACACAGGTCGAGCGTCTCCCGTGACGGTCTGGACCTTACGAGGCTCCTTATTCCCCGTCACACGACTCATGGAGAAAGAGCTCTGGAGACTATGGTGCGAAGACGTCTCGTCATCATCGCCCGCAGCTTCGAACGACGTGTTCCAGAACTCACGCCAGTCACTCGGATCGCCCTTGGCGAACGATCCAAAGCTTAGCGACAGCACGTCCACGAGACCAACCGCTGTAGGCGACTGCTCCGACTGGAGGACTGGAAGGTAGAGAGATCGTTGGTCGTGCATCACATGCAGCGCATCCAACACCGTGTTCTCAGCGTACACGAGGGCTTGCGTCGGTTCCGTCATGACTTCACACACAGGTGTCGTGTGCACCGGCAGTCCTTTCGACAAAACTTTGTCCACGAGATCCTGCGGTGTAAAGACACCAAAGAACTGTCCACGATTGCTCACGACAAGTGCTGCTTTCTTTGTACTCGCCATCTGCCGCGAGACTTCCAACACACTCGTATAAGGCTGGACACGCGGTGCCGCTGTGTCTCCATTCACAATCGTCTGGACGTTCGGAGAGAACATGCGATCGACCATCGGACCTAGCAGCGTTGACAAGTTGCCTCGCTTTCCGAGCGTCTGGCGCATTTGAGACGTCGATGCCTCCATCTTTTCCATCTTCCGAATTGCATCGTATAGACAGCGGTCGATCTTGAGGATACCCACGACACCTCCGCCGTTCTCTGGTGTCTCGACCACAGGCAAGTGTCGGAACTTGCCTTCAAGCATCCGGAAGAGCGCGTCAATGGCCGGGTCGGCAGTCGATACGAACGCCGGGTCCTTGGTCATCACCTGCCCGACCGTCGTGATATCCGTCGGTAGATTCTGCGCCACGGCACGACGCGCCAAGTCCGTGTCGGTGACGATACCCACGAGCATTCCATCGTCCGACACCACAAGGACACAATCAGATCGACTACGACCCATCATGACACTCAGCTCATCAACAGTCGCGTGCTCTTCAATCGTCAGCACCTTGGACGGACGCAGCTGTTCCACCGTCCGGCTCTTCTCCTTATCCGCGACCTTTGCTAGTGTACGCTTGTGCGTCGCCTTGCCACCAGGCTGGGAAGGTTGCTCTAGCGTCAACGCTGCGCTCCAGAACTCTTCCATCTGCTCTCGGTTCTGACCGTACAACGCATCGATCGTACCGTAGCTCAACGCCAGGACGTCGACAAGACCAACGACACGACTGCTGCCTTCATCCTGGACGACAGGAAGGTTCAGGCATTGAGTCTCATGCATAATCTGCAGCGCTTCCACCACCTGCGTCTGAGGTGTCGCGACATCCGGGTCTGTGAGCATGACTTCTTGAAGAAGTGTCGTCTCTGGGTCCATACCCTGCGCAATCACTTTCATCGCTAGTTCATAAGGAGAGAAGACACCGATAAGTCGGTTTGTCACTTCATTCTCAATGACAAGAGCTGCTTGTTTGCTTTCTCCCATGAGCTTCGCGACTTGAGACACTGTCATGTTGCGCGTGACGGTCGGAGCGCCGGCATCTCCCTTCTTCCGTTGAGCTTGGAGGATCGAATCGATGGTCGGATCCGCCATGCGCTGGAGCATAGGACCAAGTACCTTTTGGACGGCACTGCCTTGGGACTCGAGTGACGCTTTCATCTGCTCCGTCGACTCGGATGCATGCTCCAGACGCTTTGATACATCATAAAGACACTTGCCAATGTTCAACACACCTGCGATGGTCCCACTGTCTCTCTCCACGACCGGCAAATGTCGAAAGTGTCCGTCTTGCATCGTCAACAGCGCATCGATGGCACTGTCTTCCGGCGCAACGTACTGAATGTCACCTGTCATGACATCCGCGACGGTCGTAGCTTCCGGATCCAGGTCCTTCGCAAGCACACGACGACACACGTCTGTATCTGTAAGAATACCAACGAGTAGACCACTCGAATCGTCCACTACAAGCACCGCGTCCGTATGCTTTTGCTTCATGAGCACAGCTGCATCGACGACAGAGCCTTGGGAGGATACAGTCACTGCAGCCGTCGGACGTAAGCTCGAGACAGCTCGAGAAGGTTTCTCCTTCTCCTTACGCTGTCGAGCTCGACTGGTAAAGGACGACATGGACGCCGTGTCATCGAAGACATCCTTTCCTTGTGTCGGTAACTCTAACGCTGCGCTCCAGAGCTGTCCAGACTCTCCTTGCTCTAGGGAAGCAGACGAGGATAGAGAGAGGACATCTGCAATGCCGAAGATCTCACCAGTCTCTTGGTCAACCACTGGCAAATTGAGGAACTTGCCGTCGTGCATAATGTGGAAAGCATCGAGGACAGTCGTGTCGGGAGAAGCAGACTCTGGATGCTCTGTCATGACTTCTTCCACGAGCGTATCATCGACGCTTAATCCTGCTGCAATGACACGATGGAGGAGATCCTTGGGTGTAAAGATACCGACTAATTCTCCCATCTCCGACACAACAAGCGCTGGTTTCTTATCCTTGGCCATTAGCAGCGTCACGTCTGCGACTGTGTCTTCTGGAGACACGACTGGCGTCTCAGGTTCATCCGACTTGGATAAAACGTCACGTAGTGTCGGTGCAAGTACTTTTTCCAGCATACTGCGCAGAGGAGAGTTCTCGAGCTCTTCCTGTAGAGACGACGTGACCTTTTCCAATCGACGAATGGCGTCATGGAGACACTTGGCGACGTTCAAGACACCGACAACGTTTCCATTGTCATGACTAACCACCGGCAAGTGTCGGAATTTGCCACTGAGCATCAAGTCCAGTGCCTCAATCGCACTGTCTTCAAGCGACACGCAGCTCGGGTTGCCTGTCATGACGTCCCTAAGCAGCGTATCATCTGGATCGAGGCCTTGGGAGATGACACGACGTGCCGTATCGGTGTCTGTTAGAATTCCAGTCAAGGCTCCCTGGGCGTTCGTCGCAAGCACCGCCGAAGTTCGCTTCTTCTTCATCTCGCGAGCAGCTTCAGCGACCGTCACGTCCTCTCCCATCGTCAACGCCTTGGCCGGACGTAAGCGAGACACTGTACGCGATGCGTCTTCTCCCTTGCGCTGCGTCTTGGAGACAGTAGAGCGCATAGAGATGGTAGATCGAGCATGCGACGACGCCGATACAGCCGATCCGTTCGAGTCGGATCGAGGACGACCGATGCCACTGATACTGTCGACGCTCTTGCGTCCTCTCGCCACTTGCGGAGGAGACACGGCCGGAGCCTGGACACTCGCCTTCACTCGGTTTCCATTCGCTGGACGCACAGGTGCAGTCGGTTTCGCCACCGGACTCTTCTGTGCCGCAGGAGTCTTCTGCACAGGACTTTTCTGCGCTGCAGGTGTCTTTTGCGCTGTAGCCTTCTGCGGTGGCGTCTTCTTCGGCGTCGGCTTCGGCGCATCCTTCCCTTGCAATGCAGCAGGAGATGTCGTAGGTGCCGTCGGCACTGGTCCCTCTCTCTCCGGTAGCTTCTCCTTAACTGGCGTATCAGGATACTGTTCCCATCGCTTACTCTTCTTATCATCCAGCTCCTTTTGCAACTGCGCACACTTGCCAAAGTTCTTTTCCTTCATGGCATTCGCAAGCTGTTGATTAACAGCTTCAATCTCGTCATCCATCTCCTCTGCACTCTGCTTCGTCTTTCGAATCGCAACGAGTTGATCTAAATCATGTTGCAGCTGTCCACATTTTTCAAAGTTCCGAGCATCCATAGCTTCCTTCACCAGTCCTTCCATCTGTGCAATCCGTTCATCCAGTTCTGATGCCGTCAACTCGGTCAAGTCTTCCTTCACATGCTTCCGCTGTTCCTGCACTTCTTCCAACTCCTTCTGAAGCTCTGCACACTTGGCATACTGCTTACTCCCCGCAGCTTCATCCACCGCCTTGTTCAAGCGAACAATCTCATTATCTAGTTCCTTAGCCGTACGAACTTTCTTGCGTGCATTCACGACAGGTTCCAAGTCCACTTGGAGCTTGGAGCAAAGCTCAAACTGTTTATCTTCCGCCGCCTTGGCGATTGCAGCCTCCAGTTCCTTAATCTTCGCGTCCAAATCCTTTGCATTTAAACCACCGAATGGATCTAATAGCTGCTGCTTACGAACTAAGTAGCCCCGTGCAATCCTTTGGATTACAATCGCATGCTGCGACTTGTATCGATGTTCAAAGCGCAGAGCTTCAAACTTGCTCACAGCAACTTTAACACGTAAAATACTTACGATTCGTCTCGCAGCAGCCTTTAACGTCTTCAACTTTCTGCGTGCAATGTACCGGCGGACGACCGATTGAGCAACAATGACTTGGTTCTTCATCCGGAGGTACCGAACCCATCGCTGGATACGCCTCGCAGCACCTTTACTTCGGAACTGGTCGAGCTTTTGCAATTTAAATGCGAATTCACGTCGTAGGAAGACTTTCGTCTTACCAAGTTGCCACTGCTCTTTTCCTGCGCCAAGAGTTGATGAAATCACTTTGACGAGATCATCAATGACTTCGGCTGACGGAGCTAGACCTTGATAGTCATAGAAGAACACGTCATGGTCTTCCCGCAAAGCAAACCCTTGCTGACGGATCTGAATTGCTTCCATCATACCAGAGTACTTGAGCTGTCGAGCACAGTCGTCATCATTCAGCTCACCAGGACGCTTGAACTCATTCGGCTTAAGACAACGAACGTATCGAGGGTTCGCCGCACTGATCTTACCCATGAGCTCTTGCAACTGGAAACGAAATTGTGCTCCGACAGACACTTCTCGAAGGTTGCGTCCACCCTTATTTCCGCCTTTCACGTCCGACGCCCGACGGTTCATCCCTTTCTCCGAAGGTCTTCGAGACGCATTATCCGTCGGACGCTTAGCTCCACCACCAGGAATGGCCTGAAGCGACTGGACGTTGAGTGAAAAGATGTCTCGGATCCACGGATTCTTACTATCGCGTACAATGTCTTTCATGTCGTCATTCAAGTTCTCATTGTTCTTGTCGTTGAAACCACTTGCGTCGTACAGGACTTCTCCAGCGTAGTGCTTAATCCCGAACGTCAAGTCTGCATCAACGTTTGGTTGGATGTAGAACGGATGCTGCGATTTGGCATTCGCTGGACCTTTGCTCGTGTCTTTCCCAAAGTTCGCGTGCAAGATACTGACAAACTTCTTATTCGCTTCATCTCCTTTCCATCGCCAAATGTCATCGAGCGTAATGAAGATGCCAGGCTTCCCCAGCGACTTGCTTTCAATCAAATCTAGACATGGCTGATTGTCCTGGAAGTCAATGTGTGTCCAGTCGATTCCTTCCTTCTCATACTCTTCTTGCTCCACCTCGAGCATGTGCTGGTTAAAGTGTCGCTGGAGCTTTTCGTTCGCATAGTTGATACACAACTGCTCGAACGTATTCCAGTCAAACTTTTCAAAGCCGTAAATGTCCAAGACACCGATGAATCCCCACTTGTCACGAGGCCGAGAGATCGTACGATTCAACTCTTGCACGAGCCAGATGAATAACGAAGAGTACATGCCTTTCGCTAATGCATCTCGCTTATCCACCACTTGATCCACATTCTGCTGCTGCTCAATCACTTTCCCACCAACATGTAACTGTCGTGTCAACAAGGCTTTCCGAAGCGCGTCTCCAGACACTTGCAGCAGCTCCGCGACGAACATGATGCTCTGCTCCGACTCTTCATCTGCAAGCTTCGCCGTCTCATTCTCTTGTTCCACACGCAAATTACCCAAATGCAGAACCGCCGCAAGAAGTTCAAACACGTTCTCTTGCTTACCAGCGTCAAGACCAATCGTCTCCATACACTTTTTTGTCGTGGCAAAGTCCTCGACGTCGTCACATCCTGGGATCGTAAAGCACTCGCTATGACGTAAGTACTCATAGTCATGCACCGTCTGGAGTCGCAATCGAGTTTTCAATTCATCGTCTGCTCCTTCCAGTAGCTGGTAAAAGATATGGTAGTTCCGTTCACCAATGCTTTGCGACACGATGCGCGTCTTCTCCAGTAAGAAGTTCATGATCTCCGCACCGACGATCTTGCCGTGATGGTTGAATTGGATCTCGATAAATTTACCAAATCGACTACTATTGTCATTACGTAGCGTCTTGGCGTTACCAAAGGATTCCAACAACGGATTCGACTCGAGCACACGCTCTTCTAGCTTGCCTAGAGTCCCGGACATGGGTGCGTCGCCGTTGATCGGCTCATGGTCTGGCTCGACGCCATTCGCGGTTGGAGGACGCTTGTAGCTCGTGGCGCGTGCCAAGTACTGCATAATGATCTTTGTCGTCTCGGTCTTTCCTGCACCGGACTCGCCACTAATGATGATCGACTGGTTCTGTGGATCGACTGCACCGCCTTGGATGAGCTGACGGTAGGCAAAGTCAGCGAGTGCGAATACATGTGGAGGTAAGGATCCGATCTCTCGACCGTAGTACTCGGTCATCCGCCGCTCGCTATAGAGCTTTGGCATGCCCTGATACGGGTTAATCGCAATGAGGATCGGACCTACGTACGTGTAGATCATATCGTTTTCGTATCTCCTGCGCAAGTTTTCCAAGAGCGAATTCTCCGACAGGTCGGACATTTGCAAGATATCGTCATACGTGAGCGCAGCACTTGATGCAGTCGGATCGGATGCCTCCTCCTGGATCTTCTTCTTCATCTTAGCACGCATCAAGCGCTCTTTTCGCGTCCCGCCTGGATTCGCCGGCATGTTACTTGTCTATCTAGTGTTGACCCTCAAGTCCGAATGAAAAAAGGGGAATGGGAGAGGCGTGTCGTTCTACCGGCCACACGATGTGTTGCGTCTAGAGGTGCTCTTTGTGACGTGAACAACAATTGGATGAGAAAGAAACACACGAGAAAAACGTACTCGAGCTACTTTGGCTAGAGATAAGACACAAGATCTTTCGTTCCCTTTGGACCTGATAAAAGGGAGGAAAGCCGTGGCCGTACAAGCTTTTGTGCCGTCTCTGCTTTCTCGTTGTGAACAGCCTGACGGTTGCTCTGGGCTCACTTGGTTTCGTCGATTTGTAACGAGGGATGTTATCGTTTTCATAGTCGTGTGATCTCGAAAAATATGCTCTATGAAATACAAATTTACTACAAAATTACAATAGTAAGTGACTTTTTTACAGTCTTAATTTTAATAAAGTAGACCCCTCACGTCAGACAGAGTGTCATTAGTGCCGTACGTCGTTCGAATCAGGGATGATGTAACGTGTCTGTATAGTTTACAGAATTTAAGATCCATTTAATCGCAGGGCTAATAAAGACAGGCGCATCAAATCCAAAAGACGATTGTGACGCAAAAGTACTCGCCGGAGAGCTTGAGGAGACATGAGTGGATCGTAGGGTCATCGCCATGTATTCTCCGTCCTAAACGTGTAATGCACGATGGAAACACCCGTTATGAATGTGATGCACGAGCCAGTGGAACAGTCTTCACATGACCAGGGTGTGACGACTGTGTAGCCACATTAGCTATCACGGCAGCGACCATAATGTGTATGAATAATCCACAATCCACATCAGCAGCACCGAATTTTACAGAAAGATGGAGCCATTTCGCTTCTTCTCTAATTAAATTCCTACGCATGCCATTCTTCGGATGATCTACTCGTCATCAAGTTTTTGGAGAAGGTTGTAGCCGTGGGAGAGTTAATGAGAAAGAGATGGACCTAGTGACGGTTTTCGGAATCAGTACGTAGACCCATCTGCATCGTACACACATGATCTACGATCAAGAGAGCGATCGGATACAACCCACTCTCCTAGCGTCCGGTAAGCATGATATACCAGAGAACGGGTGAGCATCAAGCCATCTAAAGTCATGGCGGGTCGTGTCCGAACGAATTGATAGCTCTCCTAGTGCCAGATACCCCCATCTTCAACCAGAGATCACAGCATCTTCATCAAAGAAAAATAAAAGAAAGCAGACATGTATTAAAAGCAGTTATCCCAGCACAAGAGCGGCTACGAGGTAGATCGAGGCACTTGACCGTACCCTTTGTTTAGCCCATGGACATCATGGTTGCTTGCTCCTGTCTCTTTTCCTGGATCTGCGCGATCATTTGCAGCACCTCTTGCCTATCCCGTTCGACCTTTGCGATTCGATTCTCCACGGATAGTTCTTCTATCTGCCTCTGCAACTGTACTCGAGCTCGCTCCAACTCTTGTTGATCCTCTTGCTTCCGCTGCGCCAGCTTCTCCCGCAGAGAATTACACTGTGGTACTTGGCACCCATTGCCTTGTTGACATGTACGAGCGTGGAACTGTAGCAACTGCCAGAACTGAGCGCATAGTGGACAGCTATCCAGTGCCGATATCGCCCGACGCTTGCTGTAACACTGGGCGAAATGCTGTCGAAGTTGGCGGACTTTGACGCATCGCCCTCCGTACGCACCACACTCACGGTTCGAGCATGAAACAGAATGGATGAGCGCTTCATTATATAGTTTCCATTTGCTTAGATCAGCTGACCGGTCCTTCGTTCCGGGGTTCGCCTGCGCTTCGACCTCCATCTCCGTCATTTCGAATGCCGTTTGTTGTTTTCCACGGGGAATCTCGTTTTGTGCGCACTATTTCATCTTGAAAAGTTTGTTCTTGTAGCTACCGTAAATCGGAACGCGGGTAAAACACGGACACTCGGCGACGCAACTTGACTTCATCAGATGACGACTAAAACGGTACGTTGGGATACTTCGAGTCGCCATTCTTGCATCCATCGACTGCTAAGATACCATATAAAAATGGCTGCTATTCGTACCGAAGTTTATAATTGAAGAGATAGGGCAATCCTGGTCACCTACATATTGAAACTTGGGCTGATTTTGGAAAGTAACCTTAAAGTCTGGATCGCAGCAAGTCGTAGCAAATTTTGTCTAGACAGTTTAGTTCGTGTAATAGCAGCTATCTCTCTACTAATGTCACCATTTTGTCCCAGTACCTTCCAGTGAAACGATTTTGGTGTCGGATAAAGGAAGGATTCCTCTTATAACATTGAGTACGTAGATGAACTTCTAGCTACTAGCACAACATAGAGCAGCATAATTTCTTCCATCACACACGCCAGAAGCTTATTTTTTCTTCTCAGCATGTGACGACATATAAATGCAGATCCATGGTAACCGGTTCTAGTCAATGATGCTAAACGAACGACTAGGATAGAAGCAAATCAAATAACCTAACTCAAAAATGCGATTAGACAGCAGTGTTTACAAGAAAGAGTAGTCTCAGCTCTGAATTACTGTGTAGCTGCGTCGTTGCATTCATATCACAGTAATGAATATAGTCTATTTGAAGGTGATTTAAAATTAACTCATCTGAAATAATTAAAATAAATAAAACATCGCTATGTATTCGAAATTAAAACTAATCTGGTCTTCTTTCGTTCTTTCTCCACAACCTCATCCTCGACGGCGCATCTTATTCGATCTCACCTCTCGTTGACACTCCCGACATTCAGCAAAGACCGGGCTATGCTTCTTGAGCCAATGCGTCACTTCGTCTTGGCACGCCTCTATACTCACTCGAATCGTGATCACTGAATATCCTTTTGGTCGGTGGTGATGGAGATAGATGAGCGTATTTAACTGTCCATTAAAGGCCGCATATTTAATTGCATGCTCCGAGCATCCTTCCGTCCGGTTCTCATTGAGAAACTTGACGATATTGGTTCATCCGCTTTCTATCGCATTGTCCATCGCATCTTGGTCGCATCCTTCCGGTCGATTTTCATGCAGACACTTGACGATGCTCATGTGTCCATATTCCGCTGCCATGTGCATAAGTTAGTCGTCCACTTCGATAAATGGCTTCTCCAAGAAATATTAATCATTTTTAAATGACCGCAACTAGCTGCGTCTCGAGTACATGTAGCCGCATCCACTTTTCCTGTTTCCATAAGAAAAGAAATTGTTTCGATGTCACCATCTCGTATCACTACATCTTGCACTCTATCTGTGTTCGCAAATGGGCTTATAGTGTGCAGTCATTCCGCTACTTCCAACTGACCATAGGTTTCTGAGTCGTCCTGCAACAGACCTAGGAGGTATACTGCGGCACGCACTTGACCATGATTGACTGCAACTGCAGCCGTTCTTTTCTCGTTTCGCTCAAATAGTTTCGGATAGTACTCACGCAGTACACGAACGCACTCGAGGCCACCCAAACAAATATACTTCTCGAGTCCAAGCTTAACGGAAAACTTCTGATAGGCACCCTTGGGCAATAGCCAACGCAGTACCTTCACGCCCGTTATGAAACCGATTCTACGCAACAACGTTTTGATCAATTGCTTCAGCTTGTACGCTGAAGCTCGTTCAAATATAAATTGAACGATTTCTAAGTGGTCATTCCCAGCAGCCTCATCAATCGCATTTGTTCTCGCTAGCTTTTCCTCTCGATAGACCAACAACCACTTGATTGTTTACATATAACCGTTCCGGGCGACCAGTTCGAGCATGTGAGGTGACGTTTTAGGACCTCGCTTCATCTTTCGAGTAGATAACCACTCGAGAATGCAAATATAGTCGTTAAGAGTTGGTCCCTTCATTGTGTCAATCGTAAAACCTTCCGTTCGGCTTCCTTCTAGCCACTCCAATACGTTCAAGTGACCATTCGTTGTAGCCCCATTCAGAGCACTTGTCGTACATTATTCACTTCGATTCTGGTGGAGCCATTCAGATAGCTCCAGACAACCTTCGGTGCAAGCATTGTCCATCGCATGGCGTGTAGCGCCTCCGCCGTCATCATCTCCAAGTAAATGGAGCCACTGAATTGTTATTATATAGCCTCCTATTGCTGCGTTATCCATGCCTTGGTAGGTAAAAGACTTCAACGGTCGATTGGCATATATCCATTGAGCTAAGGCCAGTTAGCTGTGGATGGCAACAGCTTCCATTGTTTGTAGTGGAAGGTACCATTTTGGACGAAAGATATGAAGAGTAGCAACCATGTCGAAGCGACCATCTTTGGAAGCATTGGTGACTACATCATCCCACTCATCACGAGGGCCAGAGCACTCGGCGAGGATGCACCATCGCTGGAGAAGATATATCGAGTAATATGTACTCGCTTTTAAAATGGGTATACTCGTAGATTAAGGAAGGCAGTGACAAATTTAGCTACGTCATCAATTAGAGACGAATACTGGACCTGTTTGCTCCATATTACCACGGAAGCGAAAGTGAAGGGAGGAAGGCCGGTGGTTTGATTTCAAAAGTGCTTCCCGAATGTGAGCAGCTACAAAGTTATTGTTGGTTCTACTCAAACTTTCCTACAGCGGTTCATTGAATCGCCAGACTCGAATCGCCAGACCTCTTAAATGTACATTTTAGACTGCCAAAAATGAATTATCGAGAAATAGAATACAAAGAGGACTTTCCGGAGAAGTTTTCGGAACGGTAGCAGTAAGAAAATCTTTTTAGTTTCTCGATATATTATGAAGGGTGATGAATGAAAGAGGAATATGGCTGCAGTGTAGAGACTTTTCGCGTTGGACAGTGCTGATTCTTGGTTATCTTCAATCTTCTCTTATCTATCTACATTATCCATCGTAGTCGTCTCGGACCTTTTGGCTACCCTTCCAGCCTAATGTCACATCCTTTCTTTCAAGCCTTGAACAAAACTGCTCATTCTCCGATTCCTCATAGTGCGCAACCGAACAGAAGCAATCCGCGCTCAGCGTGCAAGACCTCCGGGGAGGCCGGGTCTTCCTCGAGGTCACTCCTTCGTCAACGCGTGCCGGTCAGCCGGAGGGAGCTCGAAGTATGACTGAAATAGCTTGCATTCAACAAATCTGGCAAGGCAACGTAAAGGAGCCGACATACAAAGGCAGCTGACAACGGACATTTCGACGACCGAAATGAACAGAAGAAGATGCACAGAGCGAAGATATGCGAGCGCTAAAGCACGGCCATTGGAGATATGCATATGAAAAAGGGACGTCGGCGGTATTGTGAGGGATTCATGTGGGCGGAAAGCTATGCGGCACGTGTGCTGCAGATATGCGTAGCCGTCTACACTCATATATTGTCGAGCGCATACGGGAGACCAGTATGGATGCCAGATTTCTTTTTTCGCTTAGAATACCCGGTAGTCGGTGAATTTAAACGGGAATGACAATACTTGGAAAACTATCTGTACAGTTTTCTTGAAGTTGTGTTGAAGTTGGAACGAAACCATCTTCTAGATTTCCATAACGTCAATGAGAATCAAACTGCAAAATACTCGACGATGTGATCTCTTTTGTGTATCTCTATCGTCAATCTTACAGTTGAAAGGCGAAATGAATCGGTTGATGCAGACAAGTAACCACTCCAGTACTCGTGATCTGGCACAATGTGCATTTTCAAAGTGCTGCGAGCCCTAAAAGAGGAAATAGCATTGCAATGAAGATGCAGGCCTAAAGAACACAAAGGAGTGCTAACCAATCATCACACACGATGATGTTGCTTAGAAAACAACATACAGCACTAGCTGTATGCTTGTTTTGGTGATTCATTGTTAAATTCCCGCTTCGGTACACAGTTCCGAAGTGTACATAGGACGGTCTTCGTCCGCAGGTTTCTTTTAAAGAAACGACAGATGGGTACTGGCCATGCACATGCTATAAACACTTTTGGTATAGGAAGTAACTTTGGTATTCGCATGGTAGAAAGTCGTAGAAAATGGTGTCCCAGTATACAGGCTAACTATTACAATGGCAGAGGTATACCTATGACTGCTATGATTCTGCCATGGAAGTCTTCAGAGTATGAAAGCGTTTTCTGATCATCTTTGACTCAGGCGCAAGCTCATCTCTTCATATGAATTGCAAAGAGTTTGCAAAAGATTGTGATGCGCTAAATTATATTGCTCGGTCGAGTACGACCATATAATCTGGAGACTCGCTTCGTCATCTACCTCGGTGTTACTCTATATTATACAAAAAGAAGATGGAGTACTCCATTGCTCGTAGCTTCAGCTGATGCAACACGCTACCTTGACAAAGCTACTGTTCGTGCTACTTTCATCAAACGTCAATACCAAAAAAACTTGGTTGTTCAGATATCATTTGTTTAACATCAATTCTAGGTGGGAGGAAACGGCTTGCCGTTTTCAAATGAGCTTTGGCAGAGGAGAATACGAACAAGCTCTTCCTATTGTTCCTGCTTTCTCTCCTGTGACAGTTACACCTCCTCTCTTCCCGTCCTTCCCTTGTGTACCTTTCGAAAGGAAGTATATCAGAGAAACGGTATCTGGAATGGGTATATGCCAGATCTTGTATCTTTCACTCTTTAAAATAAAATAAAATGCAAATCGGATATGGGGAAGTATCACCACGATGCAAAATCAAAACTCTTCAAGATATATACGAGAAGTAGTAACGATACTGTACGCATCTGACGTACTGACTCTGTGGTCGTGATGAAGATCATATCACTAGGCCGATCAGTTCGTACTGTCCATGTTCTGGGCGTTTAGAGCTCATAAGAAAACGTTGAAGAATGTATAAGTAAAAGAACAAGCAGTTTCTCGATAGGGCTTCTTCTATCGTTTCCATTCTCGATTGAAGTTCGCTTCGACTTGCATTTAAACCACTAAAGCTCTTATTGATCTTTAGAAGGCGTTCAAGCATCCATCCTTTCGGCTGTCTTCAACCTTGAGCTTCCTTTTCTCTGTTGTAAACGTCGGCCATCACCTCGGGTACTGTTTGTATGAGTTTAATAGCATGATTAGTATCTAATCGTGACCGAACGACTGCTTTTGCTTTCTGTATGCTTAGTAAGAACGCTGGATTGTATTATGTGTTAGCGGGTGGTGCCAACCGTGACGGTGCGCCAGCACAATGCTAACTATGCTCGCCTATATGCTTTCAGAAGCTTCTATGAATGCAAGTCGACGTAGCTGTATTATCCAATGGACATCATCGACGGGTGGGCGTTCATCGGGGTTTCGTCGTTCGGAGCAGCAACCTGCTGACCTCGACTAGCTTTAATGTCGGCAATGATCTGAAGCACTTGTTGTCGGTCCTGTTCCACTTGAGCAATCCGTCTTTCCACCGGCCATTCGTCCCGCTGCTGCTGGATCTGTTCCCTAGCTCGAACCTGTTCGTGCCTATCCTGGTTCCGCTTTCGAGCAATCTTCACTCGCAAATAATCACATTGCGGTACGATACAATGTTGTCCTGCAGGCGCCTCACACGTTCGTGCGTGGAAGCACAAGAGTCCCCAGAATTTCGAGCACGATTCACAGCTAGCACCAGTATAAATCAGTCGTCTATCAAGCTCGTGTGGATAGCATGCCGTACCTTTCGACAGGTGAATAATTTCGCCGTGGTCCGTAGCACTCGACGAAGTGCTTTCGGCTAACTTTTACTTTATGACACCGACCATTGTAGGCTTGGCAGTGTGAGTCCGAGCACGTCGCGGAATGGACCAGCGCATCGTTGTAAGCGTGCAATTTATCAGCTCGTGAACCGCTGCCGAGCGATTCCATCCGCCTTGGAGATCCCGTTTGTGTATAGTCTTGCGTTGGAACAAGACGTAGGTGCGCGATCGACCGCAGTAGACTCGATGACAACTAACTCGACTTCGACGTCGCGACTTGGTCGAAACTTTGTCGTCTGTGCCTGTTTCTAACGAATTTTGAACAAACTTTTGCAACGAGACGACGCGGTAGGTGGGAAGGAAAATGGGATATATTTCATTCGAGTATGGGCCTCGACTATCAGTCACTGCTTTAAATACATGTATGTGGCAATTTCTTCATCTAAGAAAGCATCATCTTTGGTCCAAAAATGAATCTCATGCCGAGCATGTAGGTGGGTGAGGCAGACATCGATCCGTCGCGTTGGACGCCGAGGCGTGGTAACTTTCCAGTAACTTTTTCTGCGCGGCGTCTAGCTCATCATAGCCTTCCAAGTTCTGGAGAGGAATGCTTCGCAAGTGCGGGCCGTAGCACTCAATGTGGTACCAGTTGATGCAGACGAAACCGTTGCGATGCTGGAAGACGACACCAACGCGCAATTGGCCGACGTCCAATGCAGCTTCACAGGCTCGGCAGCAGGCACTCGTGTGCTTCTTGATCGGTTCGACAATGTACGTCCCGTCTTTCTTCCAAGGCGATGGCGTGCGTGCATCTGGGCTTGACATCCTGGAGGCAGTACGGGTGATCCAATGCGGCGTAAATTTGCAAGTGAGCTTCGTCCCGGCCTACAAGAGCCAAAAGCATATGGGACGGACCATCGGATGGATTGGTAAACTTGGAGTGACTGGCGCTCAGTATGTGACTGGTCAATAAGCGGGACAAATTAGCTAATTTTAAGATGCGCTACGAGGAGGCCAGACGTTTCTTCCTATCAAGGCCAAGAGCGATCGAAGCGAACGACGCGCGGCTCTTGCATCGAGTCACAGAGCTTGTGGAGGGTAATATTTATTCGAAGTTCGTGGACACGACGTTAAAAAATTAGAGGATGTCATACATCTATGCTCGCTACGTTTCTTGGCGCTTCGAACCCAGTTGCACGGGAAAGATTCGTACGCTGGGAACAAAAGCGCTGGTCTGGATGGAGAGCACTTTGAAAACCATTTTTTCACGCCAAAAGAGGCATCCAAAACGATCCCTAAGCGCCCATAACTTGCTCTACGGCCGCGGATGTAGAGAGATGCACGGTTGAAGCATAACTCTGGATCAGAGATCCTTAGCCGAGAATTCCGAAGATATACAGGCTACAAACTCTACCACACACATAAAATTGACGCTACTTCTCGAAGAGACCTCTGCCATGCAGGCGCCCTTTGCTTTTTACGGTTTGAATAATTTCTTGGTATTGCCCAGAGCCACTCAAGCCACGCAGTCCAATCACTGGCGTCCAATGCTTTAATAACCAATGAACAACCAGCACTGTGAATCGTCGCAAGATACAGCAATCCAGCAGCTACAATGGGCGACCGTTATCTTTTCTCGCTTGTCCTTGCTGCTACAATGCTGCGCGTGCCAGTTACATGGGTCTTCGCGTTCCTTCTAACAGGCCATCACGTGCAAACACGTCAATTTACACCCAGTTACCATTTTCGCGTGCATTTCGCATGCAAACAAATATTCACCGCTTCGACGGTCACACAATCCCAAGACTGGTTCTGTCGTCAGCGACTCTCGCTTCTTTCCTCGTTCCATTGCGCCTTTCTTATTCCAGCTGAGTTTAGCTCCTTTCACCACTTTACTGTATGCACCTCTTTGTACGAGTGCCTATCCATTCAGATATTGCTACATTGCCTTCCTGTGCATCCGTATCATCCACAGCATACACATGCGATGCATATTTCTTGCAACCAAGGCGAGCTGTAAGAATACCTCTACGTCTCTTAAAGCAGCGTATCCTTCAGACGTCGCGGCGTAGCTCCTACTGAACCCATTCACAATTCCTCGGACACTTCAAACGACAACAATAAACGATAATGCGATCAAGGTTGGTAAGCACGCTCGTGCTGATGCGCTACGACGTCGCTTGTTCCGAGCTCCATATTCCATACATCTAGTCGGTCCAATTAGCTCACACGCGGCTATTCTAGTGCTCTCGCTGGCGCATGCGGCGCTCTCGGCGGCACGTTTGGCAAGGTGCAGCAGCTCCTCGCAACGCCAAGATACTCTTGTAACTAATCTCGTTGCTCAGCTCGCAGCTGATGGCAGCACATCATTTCTGGATATCGTAGTCGATCAATGCACCACACTCGCGAGTGCCACTGCTATCAGTGTATCATGTGACACGGTACACCTCTCTCTCGGCACGATATGCTATCAAGCTCATAAAATCCATAGATTGCTGCAATCACTCGCGTAGCATGCGTTGGGTTGATGCTGGCTTCAAACGCTGTCATGCTTCGCTTTTTTGTTAACGGATTGCATGAAACGGACTCGCTCACAGCCACCGTCACGAGCTCTGCATCGAACTTTATCCTCTCTGTACGTCTCTCGATTCTTTAAGTTGGATATTCCGCTTATACTTATCTTTATTGCAGGCTGCTAGTGGTTACATACTCTTCCAAGAACCATTGCCAGCTCAATGGTTCGTCGGGGCGACGGCCATTTTGGTCGGTGTCGCTTTTCTGCTTCATGGAGATAGCGACCCGACAGCCGAAGAGGAAATTAAGAAACAGCAATAGAAATGCCCGCACAACAACGTTCCATGTTTGCTCTCATCGTATAATCATTCCGCTCGTCTTGGCATTGAAATACAGTTCATATACCATTGCACACAAGAAGATTTACGTTGAGCAGGAGAAAGCGTGCGTTTGGAAGCTGATAATTCTTCAACTATAGGGAGGTTTTGTTTTTGATCGTTTTGTTGTTTGTGCTGAATGGAAACTTCGATCGTACTACATGTGCCGTAAATGGCTCGGCAGATTATCATTCAGAAAGTAAACGATCGAGCGCACACTAGCATATTTACAGCAAGGACGATCTATATGACCTTACTTTTTACCTATGTATAGTGATAATCGGGATGAACGAGGGGCAGCGACAACTGCTTTCACTACTCATGTAAGATACTCGTACACAATAAGCTTAACATTGCGATGAGTCCTAGTCGACAGCTCGGGTGGGTGACGGGGAATGCTGCGTTGGACGACCTGCTCGGTATGCGTACTTTTGGTTTGTATGAGGTTTACTTACTGACGTTGTGGTGCAGATTACAAGATGTCGGTGGTGTTCAG
>JAADVB010000172.1:0-40874 GCA_023334545.1 Salisapilia sapeloensis | reverse complement strand
GTCTCCAGCAGACATTCTAAGTTACTACAACGTCACATTGGCTGAGCCGGACTATATCACCTTGTTCACTGCCATTGGGCGTAGTATCCCACGAGCACTTGGCCCTATTGGTTTGTTTGCCGCAGGTGGGCGTACGTTTCTTCATCAGACGGAGATGGCAGCAATCCAAGCCTCGAAAGATGATCGTCATGCCATCTTCCGCTTTAAACAAATGGATTTTTAAAAACTACCGTAGGTAGATGTAAAGCCAATAACACAGTTTATATGAATACCTGTACTCGAGTCATATTCGTGCAAATACTACCCTATAGATGTACTTGCGACGCTATTCCTCCCTTCTATCTCTATCCAAAAAAGACCGTCTCTTGGAGCTCTGTCAATTGTCGGGAAATCCCTTCGGCTCCACTCACAAGACACGTCAAGAGGATAAGCTCCTCCATTGCCACTTGCTGGAACCGATTGTCTTCCATCATCCACTCGACGAATGCTGATCGCATTTCACCCGCATACTCCTTGAGTGAAAAGTCTACCATGTTCAGTAGTTCGTGCTGACGACGCATCGACGTCTCCAGATCAGTAGTCTCTGATCGAGCATAAGGTGAAAGCAGCGAGAGGAATCGTGGTGTTCGTATAAAGTCCGTCTCGCCGCTCGTTGGAGGTGGTAGCTGTCGTGACATCGTGATCTCTCCATTCCATGGTTCTTCCTCCACCACTGGAGTCAGCGGTGGATTCGGTGTGTTCAATATATCCAAGATGTCCGGTTCAGTCTCCGTCTCGGCAGTGTCCGTGAGTATAAACGTCTTGGGTGTCGCGAGCTGATAGATGGACGTTTCAAATTGCAATCCGTCTTCGAGAGCACTCATGAACTCGGCTAAAGACACTTGTCCGTCATTGTCTCTATCCACGACAGACATGAACTTGTCGACGTAATCCGCAACCTGCTCGTCTTTGACTGCTCCAGTTTGCGAAACCACAGACATGATATTCCGCAGCATGTTCTCAACTTCGTCCTTTTCAATTGACCCACTACAATTCTTATCTGCAAGTCGAAACGCTTCCTTCATCTGCATAAACACCGCGATCTGATCTGCTTCTGCGTATAAAAAGTCTTCGCTAAAGACACTATTCAAGTCATTAAACGCATCGCTGACGGATCCTAGGAACCGTTGGCTCGTCTCCCGCCACTTGACTGCCCGCTTAATCTCATCGTCCGTGAAGGACCAATGGAGATCTCGAATGTCCTCTGTCTTTAGCTGGTCGATCTTGTGCTGTTCCAGTCGCTTCGAGTACCACCGCATGAGCTTATAAAGCAGATTATCATTGTTCAAAAGACGTTGGCACATGTCGTTGACCTGTTCATACTTTTCCTTGGAAAAATCAGCTTTCCACAGCGCTGGTTCCGCCGCTGCTTCCTGGATTAAACTCTTTTGTTCAGCCAAGAGTGCTGGCATTGTCATCTGCAACGTCTCTCTTACTTCTTCCAAATCGTCCTGCTTCATCTCTCCGGAAGTAGATAAGTGGTGCGTGAATAAGACGTCGAAGCTATCTCGTAAGAGCGTGAACGTCCGTTGGATGTTCTTATGGAGAAGACTCATGGAGCTTTCAGGAAAGACAAGTAGTTCCATGAGGATGAATAATAAAATGCCGACTGAGTTCTGAGCTAAGGAAGAGTAAGACGAAGAAGAGATGTCTGCCAGACTGTCCGTGCCTCCTGGGAGACACACGTCTGTCTGCTTTAAGAAGATAATCGCAGCCACATAGGCCGAGACAAGACCTCCGTACCACCAGTAGTCGCTCGAGAAGCGAACGTACATGGAAGCGGTGACCCAGACGAAGAGGACTATGTTCATCAAGATGTCGTTCAAGTACCTAGGGTAACAGATCTGTGCGATGAAAAACTGAAGGATGGATGGAATGACACATCCAGCCACGACGCCACCCACTCGATTCACCGTCACGCTAAAGGCACCACCGATATGATTGCCCATAACGTACGCCACGACAGCAGGCGTTGTGCTGTCAAAGTAGAAGACGTAGACGGCAAGGAAGATGCCACCACATATCGCGACGGTAAGTTTCAAAGCAGACACAAGATGCAGCCTATCGTAGTGGTTCGCGTCTGTGAATTCAGCAAATGCACTGTGCATGAACTGTTGGAGACGCCCTTCAACGGTATAGTCAGACGCGTTGTGCTTGTCTTGGAAACTCGTGAGAGATGCTGCGAAGGAATTGAGGGAAAAGAGGAACAGATTGAGACCTAAATTGCTCTCGACGTCTTTCGTGAACAGGTTTTCATCACCTAGGATACGATCATTCGTCCGTCGAAAGTGTTTCAACGTGCGTTCCATGTGCTTAGTCAAGTCTCGCACGGACTTTAGATCAAGTGTCAAGGCACAGTCACTGACACTACTCGATATCTCTCGCAAGCTGTCTTCCGAGTATCGCTGTAACAAGTGTAGATCCTTCTGTAAAGACTTCATGTACCTCGTATGCAAACCGTTATATGTTTCTAGTTCCATGGCAAAGTAGAGAGACCGAAGGTCGGATAGGAGGGTGGACAACAGATGCAAGTAGCTTTGGAGCATCGACTGATTAAACTTGAGGATGTAGTTGAGACCAATGATTTGTTCCCACCAGACATCATCCACCAATTGCTTCATACGTTGCTCTCGAGCCGTCGCGCTTTTGAACATCCGGTCTAACTTTCCAGCGAGGATCTTAACGGCTGCACCGCTCTTGTGTTGAAAGCAGTAAGCATCGACAATGAGGTTTAGAATCGACACGACTTCATACGAGCCTTCTTCGATCTGCTGACGCAAGCTTGTGATGGCAAAAAGAGGGTAAGGAAGGAGCATGATGAGAAGAGAGAGTGCCCAACCGACGGCCCCGACGACAAAGTAGAGCTCGAGGTTGTGCAGGATGTTGTCTGTGTGAAAGTACCAGTCGCCTTCTTTCTTGAGCTGATCTCCATTTAACGGATCCGAAGGATTGAGAACGGTTAAGGCGAAGAAGAGGTCGTAGGCTAGCGCGAACTTCTTCGTACTGGCATGGAGAGGCAGGACGACGACGAGGATGACGAAAAGGACGACCCATGGGAGGACGTAGAAAAAGTTGCTCTGGTTCACCCAGTAAGAATTTCCAGTGATCGTACGTTCGACTCGATAGTAGTCCTCGTGTGGATCCGGTTGGTTCGGATCATATAGCTCGACGTTAATCACTCGGAAGAGAAAGATATTGTACAGGAGGGAGAACCCGACACCAAAGAACGCGTGACAGACTTCTGCGAGCGTGCCACCAAAGTTCTCGCAGACAGCAAAGATGATGGCCACAGCGCAGTAGCTGAGACCACCCAAGTAGTACCAATCTGGGAAGAAGTACCACTGCTGAATACGCGAAGTGGGATCGATCTCGTGGTACGGATCTTTCCTCATCTGAATGATGGAGGACAAGACGGTGGCAACACCAACACGAACGGATATGTCTAAATTGGCTAAAAAGCTTGGTCGAATCCGCCTCCGGCTGTGCTTCTTCTCGGACTGCATGCCGATATTAAAGTTGATTCCGACGCTATCGAACGTCGGTGTACGCATGAGTGATCCATAGAATGTATCATTGTTGCGATTCCCGTCATTCACATTCGTAGTCTCCCAGTATTCGGCATTCGTACTAGCAAATCGTGCATGAGCTATTTTAGTGAAACGGCTAGAGGAGGAAGGAAGGAGGCACATTTACCCAGTCACGACATCTTTTGCCCACTTGAAGGGACTCACGAGCCCATTCGTGAGCGACGACATGCTCTCTTCCATCTTGTGGCTTTCGTGGTCGAGAGGAAATAGTCCTTACAATCGACCGATCATCACTTGACGTGCCACTGGCCGTTAGAGAAACCGATTCAAGTGCCACTTTCTTTTCAAGACGATAGGAATGGCTACACTTATGCCACAGCTGTTGTTGGGTACATCGACTTGAGCTAACGGTACACGAGTTGCTTGGTTGGACGAGAGCAAGTACTTTTAGTATGGAATGGATACTAGTGATATTGCCATTGGATCGTGTATGTTACTGCAATGTATGTGTGCATTAGGTTAGTAGTGAATGGATGGAGAGGTACGAGTAAAGTCGAGTACTCACTTGTCGCACAGAGCGAGTTTGCGTTCAACGTAGCTTCAAGCTTATGAACACGAAAAAGTCGTTCGTCTACCGGTACTGACTATCTCCTAAAGTTGCCTCGATGGTCCTGGTGTTCTCATTGTCGTGCACGACTAGTCGTGATTGTTAATTGTGGTATCTGCTAGTACAATCAAGTGTGTGTAGATATTGGTCTATACTCATGTACTGTTATAACGTAATGGACCAAATCTCAAAGATACTTTGAACCTGATCATCTCCTCTACACATTAGTCGGTAGCAGCATTTAAATTCGTATGCGTACATGATTTGTATTCATCGTAAGTTGAAGCTTTCATAGTCCATCCAGAGCTTGTTTCGAATATTCTACCTACATGCATGGTGCCAGTGTGCAGCGAGAAGCAAATGCCTACTCAATACCTACATGAACATGTGTGTAGATATAGCGATAATATCTCAAAGATAAGTGTATGGAGCCAAATAACTTCTCTTTATTTCAAGTAAGAAGGCAAAAATCATCAGCCTCAATGCTTTCCTCCGCACAGCAACAAGGCACGTTCTGCACCGTAAGAGATTGGTCGAATACCAAGAACGAAAATTACGGCGTCTCAATCATATCCGCCGATAGTACGTCATTCGTTTGTGCCGAGGACTTCTTGTGCTTCTTGTACAACACTGTTCCGACGGCAATGCAGACAACGCCAATCACTGCGGCGATCGCAGCAATCGCGCCGACGGATGCTCCAGCGCTTCCAGTCGACGTCCCCGTATTGGTTGTAGCCATGTTCGTTTCGCTTCCAACCTTTTCACTGCTCGTAGAAGTACTTCCGCTCATGTATGCACTGCCTCCAATATTCGTGTCGGCACTCATGGCATCATCCCCATTCGTGTTGTCACTTTCGCCAACATTTACATTTGGAGCTCCAAGGTTATTACCAGGAAGCGTGCAGCCCCAGACACCAGAATCGATGAGTTTACACTCGGAATCAGCCGGAAGAATGCACGATCCTTCATTGGCAGCACTCGGAAGGTGGTCGTGGCAGTCTGCCACTGCCGACGCTCCTTGCGTCGGACAGTTCCAGCCTTCCGGTTCCGCGCCAGAACCACTGCAGATCGGACCATCAATGCAGTACGTTGCATCTTGCTCCACACTGACTTCATAGCAACTGCCATCGGACGGCATCGATGTAGTCTTAGCAGTCGAAGCAGGAGTAGAGGCTGGTGTCGATGCAGGGGTGGAGGCAGGAGTGTCATCTGTGATGGCACTCAAGCCTTCTTCATCACTTGCACTGTTTCCAACGAAGATAGGAGTATCGGATGCTGCGTTTCCAGAGAAGTCACTACCCGCACTAGCATTGTCCGAAGTAGGAGTCTCTGTCGGCATGTTTGCTGGGTTATCTCCGCCAGATGACCATCCATCAGCAGGGGATGTAGTAGCAGACGCCATGTCCTCTCCACCATTGGCATCTTCGTCGTTGCTACTCTCGCTGTTCATCCATCCTTCAGAAGAGGAAGGAGCATCCGAAGGCATCTCATATTCACTAGTAGTGTCCGCACCATTTTCACTCTCGCCACTCATCCATCCGTCCGAGGACGCTGGAGCATCCGAAGACATATTTTTTCCATTGGTAGTGTCCTCACTGCTTCCACTCTCGCCGCTCATCCAACCTTCGGAAGAGGAAGGAGCATCCGACGGTATGTCGTTTCCGCTGCCAGCGTCTTCACCGTTGCCGCTGGTAGTAGTACTCTGGTTAGCCGTCCATCCATTATCAGAGGGAGCATCGGAGGGTATATCAGCATCGTCAGCACTGCTTACAACGCTTCCACTTGTATCCGGCAGCATGCTGCCAGTACTTCCCATATCCAATGTCCCATCTCCAGTGGAACCAGCATTCGACTCACTGTCATCAACGAAAGACCCGTTGCTGCCTTCTTCTTCAAAGTTACCAGACTTGGCACCACCTTGACCGACAGCAGTATCCGCATCATCCAAGCATCCAGTGCCAGCAAGAGCTCCATACCACTTAGCAGCCGTGCGTGGTGTTCTCGCGAGATCCTGCGGCGTTGGCGTATACCCTTCGACGCTTCCCGTCTGATCCACGTACTGAACGTAGTAGAGTCCAAACCTCGGTTCAAACGATCCCCACTCATAGTTGTCAAGTAGCGACCAGGCCGTGTAGCCGATGATCGGAAGCTTCTCTTCCACCACTGCCTTGTATACTTGTTCGACAAAGAGCTGATAGTAGTTAAGCTGTTCTTGCGACTCAATTTCTAGGTTTCCACAGAATCCGTTCTCGGTCAACAAGATGTCGGCACTCGTATCAAAGTTGTTCATCCACTTGAGAAGTAGTAAGTATGCCGGAGGGTAGCCAGTGAACCAGCCGCAGCTAGGTTGTCCTTGTGCATTGGTGGCAGAGTAGATGGAGCCTGGGACAACATGCGATCCATCCACACCCAAATCAGCAGAATTGCCTGGCGGGAGATCGTTACAATTGACAGTCGACCGCTCAGTCCAGCAGTACGTCGCCTGCTTCGCTCCGTAGTGGTTGAGCATGAATAGATCGTAAGATCCGGCAATCATCTCCTTCTCTTCGTCCGTGAACGTCGGTAGACGATCCCCGACACGCTCACGCATGACGGTTGGATATTCTCCACTAACGATCGGTTGGAGGTACCATCCAAGTCCGAACTGATTTGCGTCTTCCGCAGCTTCAACATCCTCTGGACTGTTCTCATCAAGTGGCAAGATAAAGTCTTGGTTCAGGACGATGGAAATACGTGCGTTACTTGATACCACACCCTCTTGTTGGAAGGCACGGAAAGATTGCACTGCCTTGGCATGGGAACGTAAGACGTTGTGGGCAGCAGTGTACTTGTCAACCGCGCCGTCCGAGTACATTTGGCCGAGGAAGGTACTCGGCTCATTGAAGGTAGACCAGTAGGGTACTTTGGAGCCATATTCAGTGTACAAGAGCTCTGCGAAGGCATTGAAGTGGTCGATGATACCATCGTTGAGCCATCCGGGAGGACTCAGCTCGTTCAGCTCCTCTGGTAGGTCCCAGTGGTACATGGTCAGGACGGGAATGATGTTGTTGCCAATGAGGTCGTCGATGAGTGCATGATAGAACGTCAGTCCTTCGACATTCGGGACCATTTGCTGCGTCTCGGCATTCCAGGTCATGACTCTCGGCCATGAGACGGAGAACCGGAAGGTTCCCAAGTTCAGATCTTTCATTAACCCAATGTCATCGTGGTATCGATGATAGAAATCGTCCGCGACGTTGGCACATTCGACCGTATCATCATTTCGGCACTTCACGTCCCAAATACTCATACCTCGACCACCTTCATGATTACAAGATCGTAAGAAACTCGACTCCAATGCAAACAAAATAAAACAAACCTTCATTCCATGCTCCTTCGACCTGATAAGCGGCCGTTGCGGAACCGAAGAGGAAGCCGTCAGGGAAACACCGTTGGGCAGAAGTGACAGAAGCCACCAACACGAATAGGATAGCAGTTAGCGGCGGCGGCATTTTTCGGAAATGAACGCTAGTGCGAGCTGGCTGCGCTCACATTGAAGAAGGCGCTGATGATCTTTTACAAACCGTACACTTGGAAGCCATAGCTTACCACGTGGAAAGTAAAATCGTGACGGTGATCAGGTGTGTGCCCGTTATCATCCATACAGATTTTTCTCGTCAGCTTCCAGACAGGGCAAGCGTAGGCATTGGACGTAAAAATGGTTTTACTAAGCATATCAAAGTTTTGCGTGACCTATTACGACACTTTTTGTATGAAGAGATGGGGTAGGTCGTGCCCCAAGTTTACATGAATCAGGTTCATAATGGAGGGGTTTCAGTGGATAGTACAATCTACCAGCAGCGTAGGGTTTCACCAAATCCTCGCCGCAGCAACCCAGGCTGTGGATTATTCGGAGCTGCTAGCATACACTGCAAAAAGAAAAGAAAAGAAAAGAAAAATCGTCCTTGAAGGGACTCGAACCCTCAATCCCCGCCTTCGGAGGGCGATGCCTTATCCATTAGGCCACAAGGACTTGAAGTTCGAAAGGATATTTATAAAATATAAATATAAAGTTCTTACGAATGTAGCAATTTTCTGTTGACCTTGAAAACTGATTATACTCTTTGCTGAAACTGTTGCGTCATAACTTATACTGCTGCAAGCCTCTGATTGGAAATGTAGAACTGCTTTATTACTTTTGCATGTAAGGCACTAGAAAATACATACGAGATGCAAATTTAACGTCGATTCCAATAAGTACGTAGAGTGAAAGCACGACGTCAGGAGATCACCTACAGCCTTGAACTAATGCTACTTGATTCGTGTGGTATCGCGATGGCTCATATCTTTCCCGATAAGTTCAAGTTAAACCATAAATCAACATTGATGGCATGATAGCGATCCAAAATTTGTGGCTCTATGAAAAGTGGAGCTTTTACAAGTAAATTTATAATCGGCTCCCATGGTTCAGCTCATCTCTTGTAGAAAAAAACTTGCTTTTGAGTATCATCCGCTAGACACATGTTACACCGACTTCCAAAGTGCATTTGTAATTGGAAAAAATGAAAGCGAAAAAGTAAGCGCGAGACCGGATTTGAACCAGTGACCCTTCGAGCTGCAATCGAATGCTCTACCACTGAGCTACTCGCGCACATATTTAAGTGGCGTAAAAATTATATTTATAAATATAACAAAATAAAACATCAAAGCACTTTGTCGTTATGATTCGAGTACAGGTATGACTTCAGCAACTGTTACGCTCACATCGAGTCGAACGTTTGTGTAGATACTCGTATTTGGTCGAATGATTGGCATAGTAGTTATTTTAAATAAGTGATCTTGACTGGATGTCCTATCTTAGCTCACCCCTAAATGTAAAGGTAGGCTACATTACCTTTCCGTAAAAGCGTGAATGTCATAAAAGCACTATGTAGCATCGGAATAGATGTGCAAGCTAAGGTATCGATTCATTTATACCACAAGTATGATCATCCACTATAACTTGAAGTTTTTTGTTTGTTGTTGTTGTATGGTACATTGATTTCGACTATAATCGAAGTTGCTATCAAAGACATTATGTTCCTCACGGAGCTAAGTGCCGCCATTTGCTCATGGCGGGATATATGCCGACGTTTGACAGTTTGGTAGCGATGTACGCATGAAATTCGACACGATAGTAATAGAGAAGAAGTTAAGGTACAGTTCGAATGGTAGAGAGCAAGCAAAGGTCAAAGTTGCGACAGTCATGGTGTATACATTTTCCCACGCAATGTTATATATTACCGTGCTGTCGTCAATTACAGTACTTGCAAGGTATTTTAGCACGGCAAGTGCTGGATTTCCAAAGATCAGTGTGTCTACGATTCATTTTGTTCTTATCCAAGAAAATTTGCTATCCACTGCCCTTTTCGTTTAATGGATCTTTCTCGACATCAACACGAATGTAGTCGTAGTATAAGCATTCTGAGTCTCCATTTCGATAAATATAAACTATAAGTTGTACTCTGTGCTCCAATGATGACTTTTCATGTAAGTTCTTTCGTTTAAAGCAAGATTGATAGAACGTGTTCATGGTCCATTGCATACTAGTTAATACGTAATCTTGCTGTCGCTGTGTTACTCGCGAAAGAAATGCAGTTATTTCGAATGTGAACTCTGTAAAACCCAATTGGCGATAACTTATAGAAGGGCAAAAGTACTTTGTACGTCACTCTGCTAGCCTCGTACTTTTTGTCACCCAACTTCATGGGTGCATCTTCATGCGTCTATGTCCGTATTATCTGCGATTATGTTTGCTGCTCACCAGGCTAAATTGTCAACGATATCTGAGTCGACTTCGGGAAGTTAACCATGAATCCTAGACCGTGAATCCAAAACAAAAGCTAAAACTCACCAGTCTAGAGTTGTTTTTCGCTTAATGTGAACGTACAATCTCACCTGACAGGAAGAATGCTTCGCTTTCACCAAATGACCCAAAACGGTCAGAGAAACAAATCCCTTTTCACATCAGAGGAGATGTTTATGCATGTAGAGAAGCTACCGGAGCTCTACAGACAATTGACTGCGGACTGACGATTCCCTCTGTAGCAGCAAATGGTTTCAGTCTATCATTGCTGACGTCTGAGTTAAAATGCTCTCATGTGGTGTACTAGCCAAATCAAAATCAGCCTTGTTGAAGATGCATTGAAGCTAACTTGACGATGATGCGCACGAAAGGTCACAAGACCAAAGCAAAGTTCATGAGTCACCCATGATTGAGAGGCAAGCTCGAAAGATTTTAGAGCAGTTTGTGGCTACCATACTCTCCAAATTACCTGGAACTTCAAATAAAGCGCATAGATTTTATGGTACATATTCACGCAACATCCGCATCGACTGTTTGTCTCAGTACGCTGAAATAGGAATTTTATATTCGTTAGTTTCGTTCATGCATAGCCCATCAATATCAAGCAATAGAAGCTGTCTGACAAGCTATAGTTAGATTTTGGAGCGCTTGCGTTTTAGCTAAGCTCAATAATATAGTTGCTAAAAGCCCGAGACGTATTGCGCTACATGTAAGGAACCATTCGTCGCACTGTTCAATATTCTATCTTCTGTTGCAGCTTGAAGTCTACGACCCAGCAACGTCGCAAGAACCCGCATGTCATAGCGCGTGTGTACATTCCTGATTGTTAATTGTATATTTTAAAGTCAGTGCGCTCATGCACGAGTAAACATGGAGCAAGCTCAAGTGGTTGGTTGCCATGCAATCTATTCTGGCATTCTTTTTTGCCACAGCTATCCTCGCAGGATTCGCGCTATGTCGTCGTATTGATTATATGTCCCTTTGGTAACCTCGTTTCCAGGACACTATAAAAGCAGGCTATAGAAACAAGGGAAAATCGTTGGGAAGGCAACTGTGATTGTCGTGAAAGGCTGGGCTTTAATGCGGATGAGTCGTGTTAATATGGTTTAAACGGTGCAGTATGTACCAGACTATCTTGACACACATTGACTGTCACTTTGATGCTGCACCCACAGGATTGAAGATGCACTGGAGCTGAGATATATGCCAAGTATGGGCCTTTCATATCTACCTTGTCAAGTGATGAGTGTTACTGACATTATAATCGAAAGAAGTCTTCATAGCGACATATTTCTCTACAACTATGCTACAGACGACTACTTCGCTCTAATCGTTGTACAAATCCATTTGACATCTACAGCCCAAACCAAAATGACAGCAACATCCCTGACTCACTTCATCACATTCCTCTATGGCAGTGCTTGATAAGTCGCCATCAATCGAACTGAGTTGGAATCAAATGAACCCCTGATTCCACGGCCGCAGACATATTGCAAAGAATGTTTTATATGCCTAAACGATTTCAATCGTGATTCTCGACTTGCATAAGCCAAATCCAAGGCCAGTGACGACGAGTGGCAACTAGCAAACTTTCTTGTACAAAATTTTATAAAAAAGTATTTTACTTCAGCCAATGTCGTGGCCTAATGGTCTAGTGGTATGATTCTCGCTTTGGGTGCGAGAGGTCCCGGATTCGATCTCCGGTTGGGCCCATTTTTTCCTGTTGTGAGCTTTGCTTCAATATATCGTATTGCGGGTCTAAATCGATTTTTTCCAAAGCCGAATACACAAATTGTGCAAGCGGATCGTCTAGATAGTTGCTCCAACTCGTTTTGTAGACATATTGCTAAGCAAATGCGTGGAGCTACACTATCAAAGATAGCCGAGTTAATTTTAAACTTCATTACTAGAACATAAATGGAAGCCAATCCAGACTGCTTTATGGTTAGCTTAGCCTTGCATCCCAGCCAAAACCATTCAAAAGCGAATAGCTTGACGAAACAGATAAACATATTTTAAACTAAAAACAACTCTTTCCTCATTTAGTGGCCTAATGGTCTAGTGGTATGATTCTCGCTTTGGGTGCGAGAGGTCCCGGATTCGATCTCCGGTTGGGCCCAATTTTTGATTTCAAATGGAGCACTGGTAGGGACGTCTACTCCCTTTTTGCTCTGTGCACGAACGCTCACCAGATTCGCTTTGTAGATCTATATACGTGGTGAGAGTACCGATACTGTACCATATTTGGACATCAAAGCGCGAAATGACCAATGATGGCGGTAACTACACGTATGAAGCGACTGTACTGACCGGAGACACCGATGTCCGACCGCTTCAGCCGCATCACATACTCATCTCGCACCAGGATGCACTGGACTATGGCATATCTCCGTTCGCACTTCTACAGGTCCGCCAGACGCCTCAATCGAAGCCTTGTGCTCTCCTCCAGTGTATCATCGACTCTCCTATCTCTTCATCCAGCGACCAACATGAATTAAGCAAGGCCGACGCAATGCCATTCTTGTCAAGCGGCTATATTCAAGTACACGCATGGATCCATCATACACTACAGCTCGGAGAAAACTATCAAGTGAAGGTGACCCAAGTACTCATGTCCTCTCCAAGCACTTGCACAAGAGAATGGAAGATTCAAATGACTCCAACTGCCAAGTACCCACTTCAAATCGTTTCCAAGTCCAATACTTTAAGTAAAAATGTTGGTGAGAGTTGGCAGCCAAAGCAGAAATCAGAGAGCATTGCCTCTATTCTCCCTCCAGCCGTTCAATCTGGCAAAATCGACATGACTCGTATCATCCAGCGTCAATTCCGGTCTATCTTTGGTGCGTTGGAAGTGTTTACATCGATTCCTTGGCATACACATGAAAGCACGCTTCTTCCTGTTCAAATCGTGGGCGAAACGTTTATTTTTTCCATCGATCAAGTCGATCCTATTGCCATCACGGAGGGTGAACCGACTCCAGAACCATCGTGGTCTTTACTAACGATAAAATTTCCATCCTCTACGTCAGCAAACGTATCGCCAAGTGTCGACTATGACTTACTTTCTGAACAGTTTGGTCGACTACATGTACACGACTCTTTAAGGGACTACCGAGAGCAGTTAAAAGCCAGAAGCTGGGCCTACGGCTTCGCTGGTTACACCGACTTTCTGCACAATGTCATGCTAACTGCGTCACTTCGAGTGTCCACATCAAAAAGTAATCTTTCGCCTGTTCATGCCATCAGTTCTCGTGGCATTCTTATCACTGGTGTCCATGGCGTTGGTAAGTCCAATGTATTGAAAGCACTTGCTCACGAATTTCAGCACTCTCAAATCGGAACATGGTACCTCGATGGTCTGTCCTTGCGGATGGCGTTTGAAAACAGTTCCAAAGCAACTGCGTACGACTTTATCTGCGAGCAATGTGAACAAGCTCTTCCAGGCTTTAACAAGCAACAAGGCACAATCGACCATCCAGCCGTAGTGCTTTTAGACGACTTGCATTCGATCTTCCCACCGGCAGAAGAATCTCAAGACGAGGATGCACAGAAAGAGTCTCCGCTAGCTAGCGCGTTCCTCCGTCTCATGGAAAGCTTAGACGAGTCTACTCCCCTATGCTTTATCGCTACTGCAGCACTATCTGGAAGTGACTTGCCAATCCCTTCGAAAGCGATGCGTAGTAAGGCTTTCTCGAAAACGATTGAGCTAGGAGTTCCAGTAGAAAGTAGTCGACGAGATATCATTGCATACCACTGTTCCAATTTACCACTAGATGCATCATCCGATATCGTCGAGATATCGACTCGACTGGCAGCCTTGACCGGTGGGTACGTTGCCAAAGACCTCGTTCGTATATGCAGAAACAGCCTTTTGCTAGCTCACTTGCAAGGTGATCCAAAGAAGATTACGTGGAACTATCTCGTCTTGGCACAGCAGCAAGTTAAACCGTCTCAGCTGCGAACGTTAAATGTCTCATCTCCAGGCATCAAGGACAGCAACGCTACCGCAGATCATGCGTCGTATGGCTTTGCAGGGTACACTACCGTCAAACGAAAGCTACTGGACTTTGCACAAGCTGCATTTGCACCTACACCAACTATGGAGGTGCGTTTCTAGCGTACCTTGTTTCTTGCACTTTGTCCAGTAACTATCGATGTAGCGTTTGGGCGTAAGCAATGGATCTGGTATCCTTCTCTCAGGCCCATCCGGATGCGGCAAGTCTCTCATCGTCCAAGCACTTGCTGCTCATACCGGCGTGAACTTTGTCTCGGTTAAGGTAGAATGGCACCATGTACTTGATATAACTAGCATCTTATATATTGGTCTCTAGTCGTCCGAATTGTTGTCCAAGTACTTTGGAGACAGCGAGAAAGGAGTTCGACAGCTATTTGGTGCGTTGCATGGCCATGTACGTAAAATGCTTGCTGAAATTCATTTAAATCCGTGTAGCACGTGCTCGAAAGTCATCTCCGTGCTTGCTCTTCTTTGACGAGTTTGATGCAATTGCTCACAAACGTGGTTTTGGAGAGGATGATGATGGAGGAGGCACTGGTGTCTATGCCCGCGTTCTGTCGACATTCCTAAACGAGCTGGACGGCGTCGGATCGAATGAAACTGGTCAAGTACTCGTTGTCGCAGCTACAAATCGTAAGCAAGCTTTGGACGCTGCACTCGTTCGACCTGGTCGTATCGATCGGATCTATGAGCTCGACTATCCTTCTGTGCACGATAAAGAAGTAAGCTTCTTCGACGTGCATGCTTCTATTGTGTTTCTTACATATACGATAGGCTATTCTACGATACCACACACGAAAGATGCCCTTGGCTGAGGATGTGGACTTGGTGGCTTTAGCGAAACGAAATACAGGGTTCGGAATCATCAAAGTATGGTGCAGCGACAAAGTGCTGACACGTGCTATGCGTAGATTGAAACAGTTTTCAGGAGCAGATATTGCGGCCGTCTGCAAGGAAGCAGCACTGTCAGCTATTCGAGAAGCTACGGCTGCTGGAGGTGAATGGACCTGCGTGCGCTTAGACCATTTGGATAAAGCATGGGACGCTCGGACGGCTACCTCTAGCTTGTGACTGTATTACTACGAATAGGACCTATAGATTCCCACTCGGACTTTGTCCTTTACAGTCATTTGTTCTATCTAGGAATCCTCTCATACATCAGGCGAACACATTCGATGTTATATTTTACTTTTGGATGTTTAAGTGGTAACCTGGATAGCACTAAAGTACATTTTATCTGCATTTCCTTTGACCATCCGGCAATGTAGAATGAAACGTTCATTGCATCCAGTGCAGTGATCTTGTGTCGAATGCAGCTTCACCTTTGTATCCAGTAGCTGTCGGCGACTTTAGCGTCCAGAGGATTGACTGTTCATTCTACCTATCATTGCGTTCCCGAAGATAAACAGCGTAACGGCGTGATGGGCAACGTTTGAGATGTTGAAGTGTACTTCAACTTGTCGGTTGAGTGGCTTCTCCTGTCAATCGGGCATCAAGCAAACCTTCCAGGCAATATCGCGATGCGGAGTTATGTCCATTCAGCCAGGGCAAAAGCGAGCAACTGGTATCAAGCCTTCTTCTTTACGCAATCCAAGGGATCAACTTGATTTAAAGTAGAAGGAAAGTTGGCTGCAAGTGAGTGCGGTCGACGAATTTACTTGAATACTCTGTGTCTGCGTTTGAAATGGGTGCTAGATCTGTAAGAAGGCGTCGAAGCACTAAGCTGACGAGTAGGCAATTCTTGTTTTTGAAGCTACCTTAAAAGACGTTTCCAATGGCCACTTTTCATGCATAGATAAACACTTGTGCGTTGGGACATTACACAGTGAGACACCAGAAACTATCTGTATGCACCAGACGAGTTGATAGAAAGCAGCACAACGACGTTATCGAACGCTGATCGAAGGCACAAACTTGCAAAGGCCAAGTTGTCGCAAAATCTCTTACCTTTCAAGTTTGACTTTGAAGTTTAGTATCAAGTTTTCGACTATAACTCCGGTCGATGTCCAGAGCATGGATTCTTTTGCCTGCATATTTAAAAAGTGAAGGTAGCATGTACTGCACTTGCATAATATACAACGAATAACCAGCATGTAAAATAGAGGACACGAGATAAGGTTCTAGCTTGAGCATAAATTTTCCATCACTGGAAGAAAATATCGTCATCTTGAAGCGATCTGGTGGCCTCGTACGCGGCAGATATCAACTGGATCACGATAGCAATATCGTAGAAAGTATAAATCCAATCCAGTTGGTTGTAGCGAGATTTGAGCATTCCGACAGAGCCACCTTGCTCCTATCTCATTTTTACGTTCGTCTCGTCAAGCAAAAGACCAACAGCACATCAACGACATGCTGCAGTCCTCAGAGCTAGCTTCCCACTCTGACTTTGATCGAGCAGATCTACAATCAGCTTTTAACAACGACCTCGCTTCTACTTTCGATTACCCACGTTGCTACGATACGCAGTCCAATGGTCGGAAGTGTCTAGTGATACCACTAGGTTTCCATGACTTGGGTACATCCAGTGCAATGGAAGCGAATCCTCCGAAGAAGCGAAATCGTGACAAGATTTCTAACTCGGAGGATGGATTGGAAAGCAAGATACTGCGTCGACGGAAGCAAGTTCGGGAAGCGTCTCGCCGATTACGTGAGCGTCGAAAGGTAGTGTCGACGAGTTTCAATTGAACGTATTCTTGATATCATTCATGACGGTACTGGACATGTAGAACGAGACGGAAAGCCTCCGATCAGAAGCTCAAGCGCTGGATCGGTTGCTGAATGAGACGACTGCCTACTACAAGCAAGAGCTCGAGAGCCTCCGTCAGCAAATTGGCTCACTGAAGAGCACGATCGCACAGCTCGAGATTCGAAATCAGATGCTCTCTTATCAGGTAAAGTCATCTGCCATGGCAGGTTCTGACTTTGATGGCAAGCGTTTTGAAGAAGAAACGAACGCAGCTGAAGCGCCAAGGACGGAAGAGAAATTATCAATATGGGAAGAAGTTATCACGGCGCTTGGCTTGGACAGTATGTAGTTCTCCCTCTCACGGGATTGTAAGTGAAATTGACATTACGGGCCATGTGCAATGGCGCTGCCAACCACCTCCAAAGCTTTACGTAGAAACCTAGGTAGCGTTCAAGTAGTACTCGGTTCTAATCTGATTCGGACAATCTCCTTAGATGGCTATCAATAACACGCATCATGCGTCTATGCTTCTATCCGAGCTTGACGTTCCACAGGACTAAACAGACTCGTTCAAAGCGTACTTTGCCTCTGTTAACTTCTGATCCGTCCTACCATTACATCAGAACTCCTTCACATCTACAGCTGTGGGTTTTGTTGGCGCAAACCTTTCCCACGTTGCGTATGTATCATAATGAATAAGCTTCGACTCTTTCCGATCCATCTATCAGCTGATGTTCCTCTTTATTAATAAGCTATTGAGCAACCTCTTGTCTTTCTCTATGTCTATATATCGACATAGTGCTCGATGCAAGGTGTCGGGTACCTTGCACTACCGATCCAGCCGACGCACGAATGAAAGTGTTCATTCATGTCCATCTTTGCCATGAAGGTTTTTGTACCACTATGATTCATTTGTCCCAATCAGACGTAGAAGACGTCACGAGCGACAAAGGTCTGCTAGGTTACGAGACGGACGAAGCCTCGGGACGCACGTAGCCGTTCACTTTGAAATTCGCCTTCGCCTTCCTACGGCCGTGTTACTTTCTCTCAAGTTCCTCCGTCGAACTGTATAAGTGAGAAAGCAGTTACATGTGGCTCTTTGCGACCGTCCTCTTCGCGATCGCAACGCCGCCAGTGCGCAGTGCACTCGAGGCGTTGTTTGCGGAGCTCACGATCGTTTTCTTCGACTGGCTATCAGCCTTCAGTGTCTGCATCGCCTGCATCTTCGTCGCTCTCGTCGCTTATGACGTCCAGAACAAGTCTGGAGGGTCCACGATTCGCAGCAACCAGCGCTCTTCCTCTACCTTAGCATGGTGGCAGACAGCTCTGCTCACATCGTCTCTCTTGACGGCTGGCGGTGCGCTGACTGCTGCGCAAGACCTCGCCGGTCTCGCCGACGCTCAAAGCGCTGGCTCGGTCTCGGTCGTCGATAACACCAACATCCCGGACACGTCCATGGACAACCTCACGTCACTCGGACTCGCCGTTCGTCACGCGACCAATTGCACGTACTCAAACGAGGCAACGTGCATCCAGAATGTGACTCAATACGACTTCTTTGGCAAGTGGCACCGTGGAAAAGGATACTGCACGACATTGGAGTCTGCTTTCGTGAACGTCACGGGGTCTGGTGCTGCGTTACCGAACCAGTACAATCCGATGAGTGGAAAAGAAGCGTACAAGAAGGGATACACGAACCGTTTTTCAGAATGGACTGAGTCGAATCAAAAGCAGTTCCAGGTCGATTGCCCGATCTTGTATAACGAAACGATTGCCGAAGGATCAGAGTACTTGTGCTGTACTGAAAGCCAGTATGCGAGTCTCAGTACACAAGTAAGAATGATTCCAGGACTCTGTACGTCTTGTAAGGAGAATCTGCGTAACGTCTGGTGCCAATTCGCTTGTAACCCGAGTAACAGTGAATTCGTCGAGCCGGTGGAGGTGAATCTGCGTGCTGGTGATGACACGCACGCTGAGCACATGTTCCCATCGCTCAGTGTCGCCAACTACTACGTCGGACAGGACTGGGTGCGAGACATTTATGACTACTGTGAAGAAGACAGTTCCTTCTCGCTCTTGTGTAACCCGAATCAGGACTGTACCGACGGCCTCGGTCTCCTTTCCTTCATGGGCCAGTACAAGTTCAACACCATCGGTAGTCCGTTGCAGACGAACTTTTACACCATGGCAGCGTTCGATGAAAAGGAGCAAGAGGAGATGTTCTGTGCTTGTGACGACAAGAACACATCTGGATGCATTTCGCCTATGAACGACCGTCTTAAAACCTGCGTCGGTGTCTGTGGTTCCCTCTGTGCCGTCAGCTCCGATGAAGGGCGGACGTACTCGGAAGCTTGCTTCGGTGCGAACTTGACCATGGGTGGAAAAACGAACGTTTCGGAAGGTGTGCCGGAGAAGTGGCAGGACTTGAACGACTACTTGGAAGCGAATTTGACCCACACGGACTTTTCCGTCTTGAACTACGTTCTCGCAACGGTCGGAGGTGTCCTCGGTCTCTTGCTCATCGTCATCTTCATCTTCGTCGCCATTCGCCGTCGAAAGCACGCGAATGAAACTCCTGCGGACCATGCACACGTCGATGCAAACTCTCCATACGGTCAACGCATGAGTTACATGGATGACCTCATGACGCGATCCATGCAGCGCTGGGCTGCTATGATCTCCCGTGGCCGCAACCCGATGTACACGATCTTAGTAACGCTCACCATCATCGTCGTCTTCACGCTCGGTCTCATCCGTCTCGAAGTCGAGACAGATCCTGTCATGCTTTGGGTGGCCGAGTCCAGTCTGCCGTACCGCGAGATGGACCATTACGGCGAGCTCTTCCGTCCTTTCTACCGATCGGAACAAGTGATCTTCGTCCCGAAAGACGGAGGCATCATCGGTCGTGAGGAGTACATTAAAGAAGCGATTCGTCTCCAGAACATCTTTTCCGATGATGTCGTTGGAGACGACGATGGTACTGAAGTCAGGTTGCAAGACATTTGCTGGAAAGCCACTGGCTCCGCATGTACGGTCAACAGTATCACACAGTACTTCCAGAACAACATGGAGCACTTTGAATTCTATGCCAAGCACGACTTGGCGATGGAACATTTCTCTACGTGCATCTACTCGCCGGAGAATACGGACGTGAATACCTGTAGTAAGTTGCAGAACAGTCTCAAGTCTGGCGAGAAGATCCCGGATACCATGAGCGACTGTCCGTGTCTCTCGGCCTTTGGTGCGCCCATGAACATCTACAACTCGTACCTTGGAGGTTTCCCTGAAACAGCAGAGCACAACACAACGCAGTACCTCGATGCACATGCGTTCGTCGTGTCTATTTTGGTGTACAACTACTATGACGAATCGGAGAACGTACCGGCTATTGCTTGGGAACGAGAGTACATTGATCGTATGAACGAAGAGAACGCCAAGAACGAGCTCTTCCACATCTATGTCATGGCCGAGATCTCGATCCAGGACGAGATTGCTGCCGAGTCGACGGGAGATGTTTTGCCCATTGCGCTCAGTTACCTGCTCATGATGGTTTACATTTCCATCGGTATCAATCGCTGGGCCTTCGACAAGACCTTTTTCCAAACGAGTAAGACGACCGTCGGTTTCCTCGGTGTCATCTGCATCATCTTCACCGTCGCATCAACCATCGGTATCTTCACCTGGTTCGGCGTCAAGCTGCAGCTCGTTATCATGGAAGTCGTGCCGTTTTTGACGCTAGCGATTGGTGTCGATAACATTTTCCTCATCGTCCACGCTGTCTCTCACCGTCAAGAACAGCTCCATGCACAAGAGCCAGAGATCTTTGTTGGTCTGGCCGAGAGCGATGCAGCGATTAATGAAGTCGCGTCGCTCTTTGTTAGTGAAGGTGTCGGGTACATTGGTCCGAGTATCTTCATGGCATCCATGGCCGAAAGTATCGCCTTCGTCTTTGGTTGCATCAACCCGATGCCTGCCGTCTTGTGGTTTGCTGCTTTTGCTGCAGTCGCCGTTGTGTTTAACTTTATGCTCCAAATGACCTTGTTCCTCGCGATCGTGACGCTCGACAAGCGTCGGGAGCTCAAGAAGAAGTACGACTTTTTGTGCTGCGTCTCGTCTTCCAAAGCAGCTCCGATCCGCAAGGCGGATGGACCTGGTAAAGGCACGCACGACCGACCGTTGATGCACGTGGAAGGTAACTCGACGCCCACAACGCCACAGCGAGAGTCGACTGGTCCATTGGAAGAGAGTGTGGACCCAGTGTCGCACATCTTTGACAAGATCTTGGATGCGTACACGAGCATTCTGTCCAACACGTTCGTCAAGTTGCTTGTCCTCCTCATCTTCCTTGCATGGACGCTCGTGTCGATCTACTCGCTCGAGTTCCTTCAGCGAGGACTTCCGCAGAAGGAAGCTCTGCCGTCCGACTCGTACATGATCAGCTACTTTGAAGCGTTGGATGACTACCTTGCTACGGGTGCACCCGTCTACTACATCGTCGAAGCTGGGTACGGTAACAACCCGGAGAAGTGGGATCTGAACGACCAGTCCGTAACGGCGCAGTTCTGTAACTCGAAGAACTTCTGCGATGAGTTCTCGATTCCTAAGATCATTGACGCCTTGTCGAATGACTTGGACAGTGACATGACACACATGAGCTCCGGGCGATTCTACTCGTGGATGGATGACTACTGGGGATTCGTGAACCCAGACTCGGAGTGCTGTCGTGTCGATGAAAACGACAAGTCGTACCTTCCGATCGTGTCGGATGATCCAAAGTACATGGATAGCCGTACAGATAACCCGACGTGTCTCGCGACCGGGTACTCTGCGCCGCCAGTACCTGCCGACTCGTACATGTCTCTCTTCCGCATGTTCTCCACGGCTCCGGCCGGTAGTCTGTGCTCGTACGGTGGTGGATCGATCTACCAAGGTCAGTTCAGTGTCGACGACAATCCGATCCCGATCGCCGAGAACGCTGGTAACGCGACTTTGAACGGCTCTGGTTACGGCAAGGAGATCACAGCGTTCAGCTACCGCGTTCTCCAGACGGCGAATCCGACGCAGCAGGACTTTATCGACGGATACGCCCAGGCGCGACGTGCTGCTGAATGGATCAGTGACAAGACTGGCATCGACATCTGGGTCTACTCCCTCACGTACGTCTACTTTGACCAGTACCTGACTGTCGTGAGCGACACGTACATGCTTGTGGGTCTGGCCATTGCTGCGATCTTTGTCGTTCTCACCATCTTCTTCGGTGGCATCGGCTACCCACTCATCGTGACGTTGACGACGATCAATATCGTCGTTGAAGTTGGTGGACTCATGCATCCGAACGACATTCTGTTGAACGGTCTGAGTATGGTGAACCTGGTCATTGCGTCCGGTATCTCGGTCGAGTTCTGTGGTCACTACGCTCGTATGTTTGCCAAGAGCGTCGGTACCGGTGATGAACGTGCCAAGGAAGCGTTGAAAAAGGTGTTCGTGTCGGTCTTCTTTGGTATCACCGTCACCAAGGTCATTGGACTCAGTGTCCTCACGCTTGCCGACTCGCGTATCTTCCAAAAGTACTACTTCCGCATGTACATGTGCGTCGTCCTCTGTGGTTTCCTCAACGGTATGGTCTTGCTACCAGTCGTCCTGAGTAGTGTGACCGACTTGCGTGGCTTCTTCGCGCGCAAGCGTGGACACACACATACGAACGGACAAGCGCAGGACGTGAACACGCCAGCCACTGGCGCAGTTGGAAGCAGTCCGGCGTATGCCGGTGACATGACGTCTCCGGGTGTCAAGGAGGACAAGACGTTGACATCTTCTGGAAGCACGTAAACGCCTTGGCATTCAGCACTTTCGATGGAACCCAGAGGACTCAACCTGCATGCGTGTCTCGACTGATTTCTTTCTCTGTCTTCCACTCCTTCCGTCCATGCAGAAACTGGAAGACACTTTACGATCCAAAGTAGTATGTACGAAATGGAAAATCATTTTTTTACTTTCAATTGTATTTCGTTTGATTTATTCCGCCGGTGTAAATGTCTGAGGGTAACCGCTTAAGGTATCGACAAATGCTTGTTCACCCTGGACAAAGGTGGCACTGAGTCGACCGATGATTTCCAAAGCTACGACTGGATCGATCGGGCCACTTACTTTCGATATCTTCGAGATGAAGGGCGAGAATAACGGAAGGTCGCAAAAATTGTTGTGCCTCGACCCACGTACTTGCATCAGCCTCGATCGGTGGTTTTTATTGCTTGCAGAATGTTTCTTCATGTCCTCAAAGTTCGGCTTCCAAGCGGCGAATTGGTCCGAGATGAGATGCAGCATAGGTACATTAGTCGACGTGCTAGATACTTTGACCGATTCATCCACAGGTTCTAGCCACGCGTCTAGCAGGACGACTGTCTGATACCGATCGTCTTGATGCGCAGTCGTGAGTGTCGTTGCAGCACCGAAAGAATGTCCGACGAGGTTCACCTTGTTTTTGTCACAGGATAAAAGTACTTGGGCTAGTCTACTGCCATCGTCTTTTTGACTAAAGAGTGCATCAACGACAGCTTTCATTTCACTGACACGGTGGCGGAGCTGGTCTCTTCGAAAGTCCATGAGTGCCTCTGTGCCCTTTTCCCACACTTCAGCTGGAATCTTGTCATAGTATCGAATTTCCTCCTTCATATCACTATTCAGGACATTAGCGACACTAGCGGAACCATCATTATGATTCACGACAATCACAACGAAACCGGCACTCGCTAGCTCTTGATTGACTGTCGAGTAGAGCTCTAGTGAGCCAGCAAGACCGTGGCTAAAGACGATGACTGGCCATCCATCCGACTTGCCCACTTCTTTCGAGTCGGCGAGAACGGCATCCGGGATAGCAGACAAGTATCCATTTTGGAAGTTACGGAAAGCGGCTTCTGGGACTTTACTAAAGATGCTAATGCCTTTACCAAGATGTTCACCGTGATGGAGGTAGGGCATGCGCTGCTTTGGCGGCACAGAGTTCGCTGCTTTGGCTGAAGGATAAAAGACTCGGCAGTCAACACCTCCTATCCTCGCTGACAAGCCTCCGATGGTCAGGTATTCACCATGAAGCTTTGTAAAGTCTGGTAGTGGGAAGAGGAGTGTCAAAATCAAACTAGCGCATAGTCCGACAGCAGCGATGTACCACATCGCAGAGCTAAAGGATCCTGTGATCGTATAACGGGGCCCAGTGCCAGTCGACGATGGGAAGTACAGCATGCAACGATGGAAGAACGAAGTAGCTAGCGCTCCGTACAACGGGATAAGCTGCTCTCGCCAGTGATGGACATACAGTAGAACGATTGTAAGGATTGGGAGCGATGTTTCCAGTACCCACGCAGAAATTGGCAGTTTATACATCCTTTCCACCATCCATGGTGCCTGGAATGACAAGTCGATTGCCACTGCAAAGAACAGCACGTATTCGATCACTTGGTACGCTCGAGTCGGCATGACGATATCTGAAGATGTGTCGATCAGTCATTGATGTAGCGGTTATATCGTTAGCTCACTGTTAAACATCTATGTGAATGTGACAGACGTACACAGCTAGGTCTATGGGATCTTTTCTATCGTAATTGAGCTCGACATATCCATTCCAAGCAAGTCTGCATTGACAGATATGCATTTCTGCATGTCCACTATGTACTGCTGAAATAAGCGTACGTATACGATTTTATTTTAAACGATACTTGCCAAAACTAATTCGAGATCTCGTTGCTATTCCTGCGTAGCAGTTGCTCCTTGTGCCAGTTCAATGCCAGCACGAACTAATATCTTGCTAGGCTCTTCAGGTTCTGTTCTTATCACCGACACCACATTTCTCTTCGAGAATTGAGTCGCAAGGCTCAAGTTTCTTCGTAGCATCCCAATACCAGGTCTGTGCAGACTCACGCCTCATCTTGATGCGCGCGTCAGAGTAATGTCCATGAGTACAATCATTAAAAGGAGGCGGTGCTCCAATCAAAAAGCGATTTCGACGAGAATCACGCTTGCTTTGGCTTCGATCCATTAAGTCTAGACGAACATGGTCCTTCGAACTACCGATACGTCGTTCTTGTTGTGTCATCACTAAGCTCTGAGCACCTAGTGCCGGAGCTGATATAGACGTGCGTAGACTGTCATTATTCATTCCAGGTTGTGTCATTACGTGCGCAGAGCTAGATGTCCGTGCGATGGATTCGGTAGAATCTCGTGTCTCATCACTGCTTAAGTGAGAAGAGCTTTGAAGATGCTCTTCAATACGACTAATCTTGCCTAAAACAGTGGGACCCAACATTTGCCTGGTTACATGCTTTCTCAGTTTGCTTTCTTTTGCTCGAACTCTTAGTCTGCGTTTCTGTTCCATCTTTGAGTTTTCCAACTTACTTCGTATTCGGTCTTGCGCGAGAGCATACTCCTGTCTAATCCTAGCAAACCGCTCTTTGTCCGTTTCTTCCGGTGTATCATCGTTATTAGTACCTTTCTCATTACCACTAGTTCGATTTAGCCTTCTATCGTGAAAATCATGGATCCGTGACCATAAAGCCTCTGGTAACTCGGTATCTGCTTCATCGTCCCACTCGAAGTGCTCAGTCGAGTCCCAACGGCGCCCCTCACAACGCTGAGTAAGTAATTCAACGGCTCGAGCACCAGCTTCTATATAGCCATTAGGCCGCTTTGCCCATTCCCCGACAGCAACTGCGATGGGATCTGTGGACTGCATTTTGGAGCTCTCAAAGTTGCGGTCGTTCACCCCGCTTGTTATTGGACGCCCTGAAATGACTGAGATGCTTATCGCTCCTGAATGAAATTGCTCCAGTACGTTTGCTACATGTGGATGACGAATAGCAATCCTATTCGACTGCTCTTCACTAACGCTACAAGTAGCTGACACTTGCCGAAGTGTATCGTTGCCGTTTTCTGGATCATTCTTTTGTCCAGTATCGACTCGTGGTCCCTTTTTTCGACCTCTACGGGCCGAGGTACCTTGCGTGGCATCACTCGTTGTTTGCTGCAAGGCTGGCAGCCGTTTCTTTGCATTTTTACTAGACAACGATCGGCGCTGCTTTTTCATTTCCATATACAACACATTCTTCGTGTCCAGTGGTGCTCGCTGTTGATTTCTAGATCCTCGCTTATCCCTTTCGCTATTTGCCTTATCACCTCCAAACACAAACTTTAACAAGCTTCGTCGCTGCTTACCAGCTCGAGCCAGCACCTCATCCACAGCTTCATCTCGAAGTTTGTCAAGCTGACAGTTCTTCTGTAGTTCAACGAGACACATTGCTTGAGCTCTTTGAGCGTTTGCTGAGGAGTCAAATACACCACACATATCCAAGCGATGTTTCAGATCAGCAAATCGAATATCCGTGTTATGAGCAATCTTTTGGATTTTGTCATGAAGCGTTTGCATCACGCTCTCTTTCTCCTCCAGCGTTAGACCGACGAATGACGTGTCCAAAGGATCGAAGAGCATACTGTTCGCTGACGATCGTGCTTCAAAGTCCCTCATCTTGTAACTCAGCACGAAATCGGGAAGGTGCCGACGGCCTAAATAGTCCACCTTCGTGGTACTAGATATAAGATTTGGTGTCGAGGCACTGTGATCCTTTTTAGAGTCTAGTCCGGACGCCAGTTCTAGGCTAGGTGCAGTCTCTACACGACTATAGTCTGCTATACTCGGTTCTCCAAATTGATCGAATTGACTCGACGTCAAGTCCAATGCAGTCGATGCACGAGAAATATTTTCTCTAGCTGAAAAGATCGAGACGCCATCTTTCGAAGCAGCAGCTCGGCGTTGTGCTTTTTCAATACGATCCCACAGCTTCCCAGGCATTAATACAGGAGCAAGTACCTGTGACTTTCTCGTGTCCAGCGACAGGTTACTATGATGATGGAATTTCTCAAAGCTTTCCATCTGCGCATCACTGTCATCCATCCTTGGTAGATAAGGCTCTTGTTATACTCGTGATAAAGGCTAAAAATACTTGATCATCAACTGTCAAGACTTCAAACATATTATTCAGCATTTTAATCTTAGTCAAAATGTCTACTGGAAGCTCGCATTTCAGATCCTAAACGAGTTTCATAATGGCTCCCATGACGAGTACGAAGGATTGGAGTGGTCGGATGCTGGTGATGGTGTTCATGTCCATGGTTATGGTCATGACTATGAGATAGATCACCATCGCTATGCTGAACAGAAGCGCTTCCATTGTTCCAGTTCTCGTTACGTGAAGGATGCATCGATGCAGTCTGGTGCCGTTGGCCATAATGCATCTGGTGGTTGACAGGTATGCCTCCAGCTTCGGTCACGACATAGTCGTGATTCATCTTTTTATAACCATGCACCTCAAGACTTTCCTTCGCTCCTATACTGTGGTCATGTGAACCTTGCTGCGGTGCCAAGTACTGCTTTGACACTTGGACTGTCAGAAATCGGTCGATCTGTGTGTATCTCGTAAAGATACGTCTCGTCTGCTCCACAACATACTGCATGTCGGCGTTATCCGACACGAGGACATGCACACTACCGACACAATCGTCATTTGAATGTCTCCAGACATTCCACTTTTCAATGTCCACCACTCCATACACAGTCGATCGCACTTCCATCAACGCTGTGTTGACTTCCTTCTCCAACTTCTTCGGCACCCGCTGTAAAAGTTGTTCCACCGTTTCTTTCAACAGTGGGATCGTACTTCCAAAAATCAGCAGTGCAATCATCGCACTTGACAATGGATCAGCAATATGCCAGTCCTTATACTCGATCAAGAGAGACGATATGATCACACCGACACTACCTAACGTATCTGCGAGTACATGCAGATAGACACCGTACATGTTGCTATTGCCGACACCACTCTCATGCGAATGGTCGTGGCTGTGGCCATGATCATGACTGTGGTCGTGACTATGTCCATGTGCTTGGTCATGGAACCAGACGAGACCGACCAGGTTGACAATTAACCCGAGGACAGACGTCAGGAGCAAATGGTCTGTCGTGACTTCAGGTGGATCGAAAAATCGAGTGAAAGCTTCTGCTAGTAAATGGACAGAGATGAAGAGTAGGAAGAGGGAATTGAAAAAGCCAGAGAGCACTTCGACACGGCCATAGCCGTAGGTGAAGCGGTTATTGGCAGGTAGTTGGCCGACATACGATGCAGCAAGACCGATGACGAGAGCGCTGTTGTCAAAGAGCATGTGACCAGCGTCGCCGATGAGACCGAGCGAGTTGGACCAAAAGCCAACGACGAACTCGACGAACATGAAGGAGACGTTGACGGCGAGGAAGAGGAGCATACGTCGGGAATCTTCTCTCTTTAGCAACGACTGCAAGATTTTCTTAGCGGAGATACTAGAAGAGGACGGATCAACGTGTGTGCTTATGTCATCCGAGTGTCTGGTGCTAGCATACTGGCGTGAAAGCGTGTAGAGGAGGATGGACAAGGCTAATGGCTCCGTAATACAGTGCAACCAATCGTGCATGTACACGGCGTATACAAATGACGTGAGACCTGCCATGGCGACAGAAGCAAGAGACGTTTTGACTTGTAAAGCAACATCGACAACGAGTTCAGACGATTCCATCGACTGTCGATAGGACCGCTTGGCTACGTATTGAGAGACGGCACAGAGGACAAGACAGATAAACCACGTGACTACTCCAAAGTCTTCGGCGAAACCGCCGAGTGGGATGGTAGAAGTATCGAGTACCAATTGGAAGACACCGAGTGTATAACCGATGAGAGATAGGACAGTGCAAGCAACGAGAGAAGCGCTTTGTAGCTCCACTTGATCTTGGTGTAGACGTAGCGTGGGGATGTGGTACTTCACCTCACTTGTGACCAAGGCTGTGAGAATGATCAGTGTGGTGCGCACGAGTGACCCGTACTGTTGAGCATCTACACCAGCGACAACAGTAAGCCCGACGACTGCAAGAGTTAAGTCCCACATGCCACTGTTTGCTTGAATGCTGTGGAGGGAGGAGAGACTTAATGGACCATCCATCGGCATCCCACAGGCTCGTTTCAACCGCTGAAGGAGCAACGAGTCGATGAACTCAAGTAGTAGGCCGAATAAAAGACCAAAGTGATACATAGCGACAAGACGCAGGGTATTCTGTACTAGTAGCTGCACAACGTTCGGAAGCATTGCAGTAGTCCAGTGACTTGATGGCATACTCTTTCGTCCGTATGGGTCTGTATGCCAAGCTGTCGCTCCCCATTGCACGAGCAACATGGTCGGGAACATGTACACTAATACGAATGCATTATCAGTACCTGGAGATGATAACAAGGCACGAATAGCAACTAGCATAGTCGCATACGCCACAACGGGTGTGATAACAGCTCGACTACTAGTGGTCGAGTGGGACGCATACCCCAAGACTTCATTACGAAATGTTGGAGGTACATCAAACCCCCATGCATCCATTTCCATTCTCCTAGCACCTTGTCACGCACAATGGATGGGAAGAAATGGACGTCTGCTCCGATGACGAAGACAAGAGCTATACGTTTAATGTTGTAGTTGTAGCCATGGGATTGGTTACAATTCCCCTGTACCACATGTCATTGGTAGAAAAAGGAACAAGAGCAAGAAATGGAGATTCAGTCGTGTATTTCGACCTCGGATGTGTCCATCTACGCATCTTCATTCTCTTGTTGCGCAGCCCAGTGTTGGAGAGCAGCTAAGAATGCACCAACGCCTAGATACAGTCTTAGTTTCCATTAAACCAGTCACAAGATATTAATATACGTACTATCGCCTCGAGCCATTTCGTTGGCACCGGCATTCGGATCGAGACTAAAGTTCGTCAACACAGCGTTGTAGTTCCCCGTCTCGAGCGCACCTACTAAGGATGCAATGCCTTGACGTAGCTGTGGAGAATGGAGCTACTCGCATATAGTAAGTAGATGTCAAACGATATTGATAAGAGAAACGTACCGTTGCACGAAGCTCTTCCTTGGTCTGCGCACTTTCAGGTAGCAACGGTAACAATTGCTCCACAGCTTCGTCATCATCAAGAATACCAGCAACATTAGACGCTGACAGCAATTTCATCAGCGATATTCCTTGCCGACGTTGCTACCACATTCATAAGATCACTTCTAGCGCATATTTCAATGGTAACCTACGTTAAACGAGCCTTGGAAGAACGCCATGGCACGTTGCAAATCTTCCGCTGACACCTGATTTTGGGGTGCAGAGGTCGCTGGCGCCGTAGCAGGCGTAAAGGAAGTAGCCGATGCACTATCTTGTGCAGCAGACGTACTCTCCTGCTCCGTAGTCGATCTCTCCGTCGTTTCTACATTACCATATCATTAGATGCTGGTCTCGTACCTCCTGGATGACAGGTGCGTCTACTTCGGATACATTAGTAGGGAAGAATGAAGCGAGGAAAGTGAAAGGGAGATCTTACGACAAAGTCGAGTGGCGAGCGGACATTGGTGTGGAAAGAAGGATTACTTGTATTGGTTGTTATCGCATCAGGAACTTTCAAGCCCGCCACCCCATACTCTTACGATGCGTCTCGACTGCCACTCTTGTCCTGCCCTTCACTGTCATCCTGACTTGCATTCGTATTACCTCCTGTGTCGCGCATACTCTCTTCAATCGCCAGACGCAGCAGCTCTTCCTCGGACATTTCGTCCACGTCCATGCCACTCACGTCATGCTCCTGCTGCGTCGATGCAGTCGTCGCAGCAGCGGAGCTGCCACCACCGTTCTGAGACACTTGAGAGGAGCTAGCTGCAGAAGTGGCCGGAGACGACGCGGCCGACTGCTGGTTCGCAGGTAGACCCATGTTCTGCAAAATGTTCTGCAGCTCGGCCATCTGGACAGAACTCTGGGCTGCTGCACCGGACTGACCAGAGGCATTAGAGCCACGACCTTGCTCGCCGCTGTTCATGGCACTAATCGACTATTAGTACGCTTTCTTATGTGTTGAGACGAGAGACATACCCGAGCATTTGCATGATGGCGTTGTGGTCCAGTTGCACATTGTTGGCACCGGTTCTAGAGTCGCCAGTGGCACTGGGAGCCTGCTGCGCATTGTTCATGTAGTCATTTACCTTTCGGACGATTTCCTCGTCGCGAGAATCGTCTTTGCTCTGCATCCAGAAGAAGAATCGACGAGACGAGTTCTTGTACTGGAGGATAAAGACACGGTCACCTGGGCGACCGGTATCAACCTTTTCAAACGAAGCATCGTCTGGGAAGATGATAAAGTCCTACTTGTCCATTAGATTCTGTATGTGTATTCATGACGAAAATGTCCTACCTCGACGCTTGCGCCGGTTTGACGGTCGATCCATTGGAAGTGAAGGAGCTGGTCATCCCCACGGGTGAGAGCGACTTTGCCCTTCTTCGTTTCCGGTGTAATCAAGACTTTTCCACTCGACGTCGGCTTGACTGTCATCTTGCCAGCATTAAACGCCACGAGTTCATTCTAAGCAAATGAAGAGATAGACGAAGATCGTTGGTCAGTAAATTGTACACAATGCAAACTAGAGATAATAAGAGGAATTAGATAGATGAATAGAGTAGACATACTCGCCCGGAGGTATTGCCACCGCCAAATACGTTGCCGAACTGAGGAAAGAGTGATTGGGACATACTGTTCTGGGATCTTGGCTGTGTGTTTTTTCGCTCTTTGGTTTCTTCGTCTCACGTACCATACCTTTGTATATACATTTTATACATTACTATTAAAGCTATTTTTATGGAATGTGGCGAGGAGTTCCATAGGAAATTCTAGTGTATCATAATGAAGCTTCTGCATGTGTATGACGATGTCCAGCTCTACGAGTCGGACGTAGCACTCTTTCATACAAATCAGTGGCTCAATGACAATGCTATCAACTTTTACTTGCAGCATTTGCAGCACACGATATGCTGTAAGAATAACGAGGTGGTTCTGATGGACCCGACTGTGGTCTCGTGTATGGTCCTCCAATGTGACGATGGTGATGAGTTTGCTGACCTTGCGCGTGGGATCCAGTTAGCTGAAAAACAAGTTTGCTTTATTCCTGTTAGTGACAACCAGAGCTTGGGAGGAAGTAGTAGTCATTGGTCTTTGTGCGTCTACCGTCGGGCGTCCGCTGTCCTAGAACACTACGATTCTTGTGCCGGCTCGAACCATGCTGCAGCAAAGCGTGTTGCAAAGCAATTCCAGTCTTTGCTAGCGAATGAAAAGGGGGAAGGAGTGGGATCCAATGAGTGTCTGACCGTGAAAGAGATGTCAGATAGCCCACAGCAAGAGAATGGATATGACTGCGGTGTATACGTACTCGCTGTCGCCGACTACCTATGCAAAAAGGAGGTAGGGATGCAATTAGAAGAAAGCCTACAGGAGTATGTGACGCCAAAGAAGGTCACTGACATGAGAGAACAGATACCACAAATAGTAAACAGAGTCGTGCAGCAGCATCTAAAGCAGTAGATACCGTAATATACAGCTTATCGCTTGGCCATTTTCAGTATAAATCTTATCGTATCCTATAGACTCGTTAAAAGAAAGCCCCAACTCGTGAAGTAAATGCAGCAGCTTTCGCGGATTTTTCTGACGAGGTGGAAGCTAAACGTGTCCAAGTCCTTTTGAACACCTAAATATCCATATTATTCTCCGTAAGTTTCTACGATGGTCGTCCAATGTACTATCCTAGACATACAAGTGGAATGAGATTCTGTTCAGAATAATCAAGTTGATTTTTAGTCACTAGTTTCTGATCTTATAATCGTCGTGATCGCACGACTAATCTCATCCTTAAATAATCGTAGTCAATCGTGTACAGATTCTAACAAATCTGCTGGTTTGGGAGAAATCCAATTCGGATACTTGGATCAGTAGTAGTATAGAGATCTCCATCGCTGCTGTCACCCATGACATGAGGCAGGTAGCCTGGTGCTTTGGCAATACGATCAAAGCTCATTTTTAAATTTGCCTCTGTCATCCAGCTACTACTTCAACCACTGCTATTGGCAATGAAATTCTCAGTTACTACGATCGCATTCTCTCTGTTTAACATGTACGGGTCGACCGTACTTGGACATTCGTATCTTGTCGAGCCCGTATCAAGAATAGATTCTTCTACCCCGGATATGGAGAACGTGATGGGGTGTCCAGTCGATGGTCCCGGAGAATCAACCTCTTACTCACCCGGTGAAACTATTGACGTCCGGTACTGGCGCAACAATCACCTCGGCGGCTTTATTCGTTGGGCGATGGTACCTCTAGGCGAAGAGACCAAGGAAAACTTTGATGACAACGTTTTCTTTTATACTTGCCGAGAATCTGGTCCAGAGTGTGTACCCAATCGAGAGAACACTCGGTACGCCAGTGACGGCAGTGGTGATTTTACTATCAGCTGCGGAGATACGATCACTCTTCCTGATTGGTTACCGGAAGGAGACTATGTGCTGCAATGGACGTGGCACAGCGTTGGATCCAGCTTTGGCAACATTGGTTGGATGGAACCACAATTCCGCTCTTGTGCTGACATCCATCTAACTTCGGATGGAGATGGAGAGGAACCGTCTTGTCCAACATTTGTTGGCGGCGACCGCGTAACCAAGCTTGAGGGTAAAGGAGATGATCAGTGCATGTACTTTTACGACAATGATATTGTGTCGGAGCAGTTCAAAGGAAGTAACGATGATTTCGAACAGTACTACAAGTTTGGTATCCCTGCTCAAGTAGAGCAATGCGGTGGTGGAAACTCAACCGAGAACACGAGCGATGAAAAACCTACGGACACCGAAGGCAGCACTGGTCTTTCGTTTGATGATGATAAAGACAGGGATACGGCCAATGAGGCAGAGGGCAACGAAGGAGAGATGGATGCAGAGACACCATCACCATCCTCGAAGCAGCCTTGCAGAGCCAAGTAGGAATTATGCAGGTACATGCTGTGCAATCGCATTTGTAAGATGATAATACACGTCTTAAGTTTTACACCAACTCGTTTACCAAACTGATCACACGCTTATTGGAGTAACTTGCACAGTATCTCCATCATGCTACCGTCAACAATAAATTCAACACGATAGCAAATGCAGTTGACATGTTCCCATTCTATATCCACCACATCTATTCTTTCCATTTGCTTATAGCTAAATGAAAAGCAACATTACATATTCAAAGCAGCTCTACACGTACTCAATTGTACAAGCTGAAGTGTCCATATTTGCTCAGCACTGAGACGACGCCACATGCATAAAAAAGTAACAATCAACTTTTATTTGTGTTTTTGATACATTTCATCACACAACCAATAATCGGTAACCTCAACAAGAAGCATGGACACAATTTAATCGAAGAGGAGATGGAAGTCGCTATCGTCCAGTGTGAGCCTGTGATCGGGCAAGTTCAGCACAACATGGACCACGTGGATGCAATGGTCGAATCCCTGCACAAGGATGATAACATTGATATCCTCGTGCTCTCAGAAATGATCTTCACTGGGTATGTTTTTAAAACAAAATCCGAAGTCGAGCCCCTAGCTGAGCTTGCAGGAAGCGGACCAACATTCGAGTGGTGCCAGCGTCACGCTCGTCGTCTACAGTGCCTCGTCACTTGTGGGTACGTTGAAAGAGATCCGGATGATCCGTCGACTCTTTACAACGCCATGATGGTGGTGAGCCCTGATGGACAGCTCGTCTGTAATCCTCGCAAGACGTTTTTATACGAGACGGACAAATCATGGGCTACTCCAGGGGATGGATTCACAAGCTGGTATTGTGACTGGTTGGACAAGACGATCTCGTTTGGTATCTGCATGGACATCAATCCATTCGACTTTGTCGCTGAGTTCTCAGCTTTTGAGTTCGCGAATCACGTTCTGGAGCACGGTAGCGACCTCATTCTCTTCTCTTGCGCCTGGAATGATTTTGAGCCAGAAAGTAACGAAACGCTTCCGACCCTCAACTACTGGGCAACTCGACTTTCCCCAGTCATCGACCAACTCCAGAGTGGAAACTATCCAAAGCCAAATTGCCATTTTTTAGCATCCAATCGAGTAGGCATTGAAAACGGCACAAATTTCGTTGGAGCTAGCTGTGCTCTTTCACTAGCAGAACCTACTGTATTAAAAAGTGCATCTAGAAGGGAGGAAACTGTAGTACGCGTTCATATACCAAAATGAAATCATCAAGTAACTCCAATTCATTCATTTGCATCTTTCCGTTGATCAATTTTCTCATGAAATTGGCATCATCCACACTTTTCGATGCCCATTTGTCGCAGCAAATGCAAAGATGAGCTGGATGACTTCTACATCCAACGTGGCAAGTGACGTATTGCTACCGTGCATGACGCTTAAGAAAGCCAGTTTACTGCTATAGGCGAGTTCTTCCTGTCGAGTGGCAATGGTATCTCCATTATGTCTCTTGAACAACGGAGTGAACCTTTCACAACGATCATGATCGAAATACAGGAAAAAGGTATGAAGCTTGGAGTTCGTATCTAGCATCGAATCAAACGACGGAAGTGCATCGTCATTCCTAGGTGAAGGGAAACGAAGTATTAGCTCTTGCAACGTCCTTGCGACAACGGAAAGCTTGTTGGACAACGCGACAGCAAGCTTTTCCAGCTCCAAGTTGTCCACAAGGATATTCGAAAGTGATAGATGCGATAGCTGGGAGTCGGAAGAGTTGTAGAAAGCTAAGAGGTTGGATCGTATCTGGACATTCTCTAGTGACAGATGACGTAGTTGAGGACAACAGGTTTGAATTGCCTCCATGTTTAAAGCCTGACGCTCATCAGGACGTAGCTGAATGGACAACGATTGAAGAGGACGTCCTATGAGACTAAGCAGCCGCTCGACAACACTTGCATCGATATCATCAGTCTCTGCATTGATAAACAAAGCACTCGTCGAATGGATGTTGCCACTTTCGGTTTCCGTATACGTTTCCATCGCGACAAGGCTGTCTTCACGTACTTGACAGAGTCCATACCCAGGAACCAAAGCACTTATCCATTCCGATGTGTCGGTTTTAAACACTGGTATCCAGATTGGTTCTTGAATTCCGAGACTTATCGTCTCTAATTGATGATTATCCGGTCGTTGTTGATGATCTGTTGCTGTTTCATAAAGTGCAATAGGCCGGAAGACAGTAGTGTGATCGACTTGAGCTTCGTAGGTTTGATAAGACAAGTTGCTGTCACTGTGCATGAGGTGATTTAATGGTCTAGAGCTGTTGAGTATATCTTCCATTGCATCCACGTCTTCATGCTGAATAGTGATGCCGTCTAACTCGAGCTGGATTGAACGATTGGAGCTATTGGACCGATGGAAACAGGCATATGCAAGCCATTTCCATTTTAGAGCTCTCACCTCTGCGACGTCATCGTTAAATACATGAGAAAGATGTAATCTGGTATGCTTCTTCGAAGTCATGACAGCAGAGAATAATCGCATGACATGAGCTACTGTTGCGTCATTACAATTGACATTTAGTTCTAGGCGATGATCGGATGTCTTCTTGGACCTGGATGATGACGTTTTACGATGACTGTCGAATAAAGTCGTCAGCAGCGTTCGCATTGCCATTCGGCCCCTTGGAATGTCCAAATGCGTCTTCGGAGCAAGATACAAACCATTGATGGTTACAGACGTGTCGGATGGTACAATTCGTGCTAGGATTTCCATTTCTTTTGGTAGCATGGAAGTCATGATCGAGATAGCGATTGCACTGAGTTTCCAGCGACTTTTGATCAACTCATTTGACACCTCATTGTCAGAAACGAAGGCGTGTTGTCCGATTCTAGAATGCAGGTACTCAATTGCTTTCCCAACGTCAGTTAAGTAGGCTCCTAACAATTCGCTTTCGCTTTTGCCTGGGAAGACAAACCTTAATGGAAAGACAGTTGATAGGCCTCTAGTTCGAACGGATGAGATTCGACTCATGACGTCACTAAAGGGTGGAAACTCAAGCAGATTGCTGTCTGGAGGAAAAAGCTGCTGACAAACGTCGTAGATAGACACTTTAGGACGTGTCGGCTGGAAAAAGAATTCAAGTACTGGCATCGACATATTCAAAGGGAGATCTGTGAGTGGACTGATACGATCGTACCCATTGACTTCTGACGTAATTAATCTACAGGGTAATAACAGCAATGCTTCCCAGGAAGTTGGATCGGCTACTCGAAGCAGAGAAAGTGTTTCCAATGTCTGACGAGCTGCATTAAGATCGTGGGATTTGGGAAGTGGGTGATGTATCCGCAGTCGCCATGGTTTAGAAAACAGGCTGTGACCATAGGACATTTCTAGTGTCAAGCTCCCTTGAAGGTCTTCGCAATAGGAACGTAGAGACACATATCGAACTAGTGCTAGTGCCGAAGGAGCCATTCAGCTTGCGTGTACTTGCAGGACTGAAAATGGTGCAATCGCTTTGTGAGTGTACCTATATGAAGAATATATACTGAGACGGTACTGATAGGAGAGATTGGTCTCAGCAAACATCATGCAGGCATGATGTGGAGTTGCTGGTGCGAAAATTCAAGTAATAAGATGCTTCTGTGACTAGGCAGCTCTAAGTCTCTACTTTCATGTATATGGTCGTGACTTTGTATGGTATTTTTCGCTTATAGTGATCTAGGTATCTACTATGCACACCTGAGAATGCATGCAGTCGACGTGTTCTCGATCAGCCTTCTCGCTTCTCCTAGGTTCAAATAGATGAGCGGTCTTTCACACGCTTGAATAAAAGATATGCTGTGATACTTGTCGTGCCCACTATATCGACTTTCGATGCTGTCCTACCGACGATCAATGTGCCTGTACTAGTGCAGATCTATCTAGGAGTGCTCTGGCAATGCATACTGACGACGTGCAAGGTTGTATAATTGCACGAACTTCAATCGCTTGAATCTTTTAGAGCTATTGACGGTGCCTCGATCTTGTCGATACATCGTAGCAAAGGTAAGACCAGCTTCTTTATCGAGCTTCTTTCTCATCAAAAGCCTCTTTACCGCTTGCATATTCGAACAAGTCGTTGCATTTGAATATAAGCAGTACCCGATGCCCTCTACTGTACCAAAGATACGAGCGGGAAAGCACAAACTACCGATAGACACGCTACCAACGACAAAAGATACTTCTCCGAAAATGCCACGACGAGACTAACTTCAAGTGACGTGATAAAATAGCTTTTTCAAGCGACATATCTCAACCGGTTTCATGTCTTGCGTAGCTCAAGTATCCAATTTAGCTACTTGCGCTCGAACGTCACAGCGCAATTGCTCTCATCATCTTTCCATCGACTTTCATTATCAGATCCGCATGCAAATCTCCATCTTTGCAGCACATCCGATGACTGACGGAAATACTCCACATCACCCCAAGTTTCACACGATGCCCAGTGCACTCGTATGGACAGCAGGCTATACTGGACGAGGACACTCACCCTGACGCGAACAGCAGGTTCGTGGCATTGTGCGTAGAATTGATGACGCAGCAGCGTCAGGATCGATCGTGAGGACTCATACGTCTCATCGCGGCTTTCTACCGTCAGTCGTGCCAGACCATCGCGTCATTCACAAATTCGACCTCGACGAGGCACATCGAAACCGCGAGCGTCCCGCACCGGAACCTTATTCCCACTTGAATGCGTGTCCAATTGAGACACGCCGACTCGACCCGAGCTACGCACTCTGGCAGTGAGAGTCCGACGGAGCCGTGGGGTGTCCCGACCAATATGCCATCCAAGCAACTAATGCCGGAATGGCGAGAGCGAGTCGCATTGACTACGCGCCAGCGCGTGCAGCGCCAGATTGCCGACTTGCTGTCACGTATGCAGCCGAATGCACCGGAAAAAGTGCGTCAGAAATTGCCTGGACTGGCGCAACGAATGGAAGCCACGCTGCTTGCACGTGCGTCATCCGAGGCCGAGTACTTGGACAATAGCACGTTGGCACAGCGCTTGAACCTCGTCCATCAAGCGAATGCCAAGCAGCTTCTACAGCGCAATGCAGCACCAGCAGAGTCGTCCCAAGTGACGCAGCTCTTCCAGCACTTGCAAGTGTGGCGACAACAGGTCGTGAACTCCACTTCGCTTGCACCATCGGACGTACTGCCGAATGCGTTGCTTGCTAAAGTAGCTGCAGAGAAGCCATCATCCAAGAAGGAGTTGGCAGCATGCGGCTTGTCACAGGAACAGCTACGCGTCTACGGCGACATCTTACTGCAAGAGTTGTCGAAAGTAAGTGCAGGCGTGAATGAGCAGGCTGCAAAGCGACGGAAGACGTCTCCATCCACTCTCTTCCCTAATTCAGGTCATGTAAATCTCCCATCGGCATCGCAGTTGCTGCGACAACCAGTGTCGGAAGTGGGCAAGTCGATGCTCAGCACGTCTCCATCGTCCGTAGCGACAACCTCGGGTCCTCCGTTCGTTCCACCTCTAATGACTACGAACACTAGCAACGGCCGAAAGAGGTCTCTGGACGCTAGTCCGTCGTACACTGCGCCGTCTCCACTTTACGGTTCATCTCTTGACTCAACGCAGAACAGGATGCACCTTTTGGCCAAAGGAGCTGGTCAAGTCAGTCAGCAAGATGCTGCACAGAGGTATGAACTGGAGATCCAGCGTCTATCGTCCCAATTGGAACAGACGCAGGCGCAAAACTCGCAGTTGATGCGAGAAGTGCAAGAGTTACGAGCTCAACTGCAGCAGTCGCGCCGCTAGCCATTTTTCCCAAGTGGTGCTATGAGAACGATCTACTTGCTGGACTACAAATAACCAGTTAGGAGACGTATGACTTGTATTTAAGAAGTGGGCGATTCGTCTACAGGACCATGAAGAGTAGGAGTTGCAAGAAATGTACGAGTGGTTTCATTTTTCCCAAAGTTATTCTGGTTTTTATTAAGATCATGTTTCGATGGTCTCTCCTTGTCTGCCTTATCTTGTTGCTACCGATAGCATGGGCACACGCACCTGTAGAGACGAGCCGAAGTGAAGTGGGTGCCTTGAAAGCCTTGTTCTGGGCGACGGACGGACGTCGGTGGACGCACACATGGGACGTTCAGGGTTACAGCGATCCATGTCGAGACCATTGGTATGGCGTTCAATGCGATCGAGATGCTCGTATCATTCGCATTCGCTTGGCTAATAACCATCTTGTTGGGTATATTCCGAAAGAATTTGCTCGTCGAAAGCTGAGCGCATTGCGTGAACTTGATTTGAGCTCTAACTTTCTTACGAAAACTGTTCCTACTTCACTTTCGATACTGACGTCCCTGCAAATTCTGCGACTTGATGGAAACAAGTTTACGGGAACGATACCTTCGTCATTAGCGTTGCTCAAACGATTGAAATATCTTGAGCTACATACCAACTCTTTTAACAAAGCAGAGGACGCAGAGGACGGATCGGTCATTCCTACTGAATTACAACTGATGGTTCGAGAGACGAACTGCCATTTTCTTGCGTAAGTGCATTGATATGGATACGATTGGGATTTGATTGCCTCGCGTAATGCGAGGACAGCGAATGGAAATCTAGCTGAAGTGCACATTCGACGCAGCTATAACGACGAGTTACTCTTCAATAAAGTTATCAATGACCATCGTCGTACTGCCCATTGCGACTGGAGTTGTACGATGGGATAAATAAGTGAGTTCTGGCAATATAGTGAGCTACTGCAGAGATTGTGCATTCTTTCTTTGATCGGTGGAAGATAAAGATAATTAGAGTGGACAATTAAAGCCCTTGTGTCTATAATTAGACAGAAGACAAAATTCCTCTTTGAAAAGGGAAAGCACTGAAGCAGGCATGATTGCATATGTCTCTTTAATACGTCAGCTCAATCTTCTCCGCATCATCACGGTAACTTAGTACCATCCTTCTGATGATCAGTGTGATATACAAGCTGATCTTGATCTATATCACAGAGCAATCGACCAAGCGTGAGTAACTGAGCAATCTTCTGTCAAAAATGAAAACGGTGTCATGCTTTATGCAACCAAGTTCAGTGATGGTGAGTGCAGTTAGTAGAAGTAGTCTACCAGTTCTATGAGGAGTAAATCAGAAAGCTGAAGTCTATACGAAACTGGAAACCAAAGTGGGAGTTTATTCGTGATGTCGAACTTACGGAGCAAAGTCCATATTCACTGTGGACTTTGTTCTGAGTCTACTATCTAGCCAAGCAGCTAGAACTATCTGTTATC
>JAADVB010000171.1:0-41552 GCA_023334545.1 Salisapilia sapeloensis | reverse complement strand
TCATCCTTCAAGCAGTCTAGGAAGTGGCCAAGTAGCTCTTTACCTTCTTCATCAAAGTCACCCATGCATAGCGTACTCAGCTCCACGTCCACCGCCGAAGCAGGCAGCGACTGCAAGTAAGTCGCAGCATCATGGTAGCGCGTTCTATGCAGTTTCAAGTCACCCTGCGGTACGTTTCGAGGCTTGTCGCTGGCTTCCGAGAGCAGCGCTGCCAATTTGCAGCGAGTGGTGATCAATCCGGTCGATTTGGAGATGCGAGAGCCAGAGGACGGCTCCTCTTCAGCGTCCTCCATCGCAGCGTCGTCACCCCACGTATCATCGTCATCTCCGACGCCCCAGCCTTCAGTCGGTTCAGCAACCTCTTCCTCGGTCGTTGCACCAGATTGCTCCACCGGGACAAACGTCGGGTTCACGCCATCCTTCCTTGTCGTCGGAAGGAAGAAGGGCGCTTTCTCCGGTGCCTTAGGCGGCTCAATCGGTTTGTTCCGTTGCTTGATCAGCTCCAGGTTGAAGAGAGACTGCCAGAAGGCGCGAGGAGCCTTGGATAGCGTAATGAGCGAGTTGTCCAGAGGCTCCACTTCTCCATATTCGTCATCAGTCTCCTCTGGCTTCTCCGCGACGCCGTTGCTGTCGTCGATTGTCGTCGTGGACAAATGCGGATTGCCTTCAGAGCCAGCGGATTGTAGCTGGTCTTCGTTATCGACTTCATTCAACGCGACAGGCAGATCCATGTCGAGTGGTTCCTTAGGTTCAGAATCCAAAAAGACGTCGGTGAAGACGCTCTTGTTTGCCCAGAGGAAGACACCGACATGACCGACGTGCGTGGTCGCTAGGAACTCTCCTGTCGGAGAGACGGCGAGGCCTGTCACAGGCTTCTGGAAGCGCAGCCAGTCGACGCACTTGCCGCTTGGCAAGTCCCATACACGTAGCGACGCGTCTGCAGCACTGGAGAAGAGCCATCGAGCGTCCTGGCTGAACGTCACATCGGTGATACGGTGTGCGTGACCTCGGAAACGTCTCGCCAGCTTGCGAGTATTGATGTCGTATACACGAAGGACCTGGTCGTCACATGCGATGGCGAGCAAGTTACTGTCGCGATGCAGCTCCATGTGGCTCACAGGAGACTCGAGGTCGATCTCTCCCGAGTACTCATGCGACGTAAAGTTCCAGAATTTGAGCTTTCCGTCAATTCCTCCGGAGACGAGCGTTTTGTTCAAAGCATCAACCGCAACGGCCGTTACGGTGCCTTCATGCGCATGCACAGACGTGCGTTTAATAGCTTCATCCTTTGCCTGTGCTTCTTTAGCGATGGACGACCCGGGCAGTGTGAGCGAACGCACGAGCTGTGGACGAGGTGTCGCGGACATCGGATACGACCCTCTTCGTTCTCCAGACTGCATATTGTACTTAAACACGGCGCCACCGACACTGCCGACAATCGCGTAGTTACCGCAGGAACTCATGGCTACGGATGATGCCTGTGTGCTCCGACGTCGACGGTCCTCTTCGCTGCCGAGCGCGACATGGTCATGGACGTCAAATTGTCGCAGGACATGCTTTCCAATCGCTCGTCTTTCAAAGCGCCAGACGTAGGCACCGATCTCGTTCTCGTGACATGTCACAACGTTCGCCCAGTCCCGTTCTCTCGTCTCCATCGCTGCGAATTGGGAGATAGGCGGAAGCTTGAGGTCGTCGACACGGACATGCAGCTTCTTGGCTTGCTTTAGGATCGGCCCTTGCGACAGTTCCGTGCTCTGCTGTTCGCGAGCAGTGTGGAAGACACGGAAGGCACGGTCTTGACCTGCCGATAGCAGCTGACAGGACGTTCCGTCTGCGCCATCCGCCATGGTCGCCAAGGTATTGTTGCCATAGTATCGGATCTTGGTCGGTGGCGCATGATGGCCTTCTCTCGACTTGAGCAATCGAGCCGTGCCTTCCTGCGTAACGTGGTCAAAGATCCACATTTTAATCGAATTGTCTACACCTGTGGACACGAGCAATGGTTCGTTCGGTAGAAAGGAGAGAGAGACGACCGATCCGTCGTGAGCACTGGGGATCATCGAGTCAAGACGCTTCTGTTGGAGGTTCCAGACAGCAATGTCACCTGTGGATGTGCCTGAGACGACAAGTGGGATGGGGGCACTGCCACCCGCATTGCCACCACCAGTGTCCGTACGGAAGGACAGGGATGTGACAGCGCTTTGGGACTGGTGAAAGGTCATGACTTCTTTGTCGTATTGGAGGTGGTGGAGGATGATGCGTCCGTCTCGTAGACCGATGCCGACGACGTCGACGGCTGGACTCTGCTCAATGGCTGTGACTGCCGACTTCCATCCGTCGAAACGATAGATCTGCTTTTGACTACGCACGTTCCAGAGCTCTAGACCACCTTCTTCCGACCCGATGAGGAGTTTGTTTAGGTAGGTGGATGGATGCATCATGATCGTCGGTGTAAAGGAAGCCGGGAAGTTGATTTCATTGATCAGTTCCATGGACCTGTGCAGTGCAGTGTGGTTAGTAAGTAGTAATAAAGACATTTGGAGGTATGAAGACGTACTCGAGGTCCCATAGACGAAGGCAGCGAGCGTCATCGAGTGAGAAGAGTACCATACCAACGGTCAATAACTACAAAAGAAGACACGCGATTAGTATGAATAATATGGTGTATACCAAAGGACAGTAGAAGGTTTGTACCTGCTTGATTTTGCCCTTGTGACCTGATAAAGTGTGCGTCTGATCGATTCGGTTCCAAGCGAGGATGGATCGACCGCATCCTGTGAAGGTCAAATGCTTTTGAGGCACGACTGCAATTGCTCGAATTTTACGAGTGACTTGAGGCGAGACAAGCACTGGTGTTAGCTTATCGCAATTGTACACGACAAAGCTCTTGCCAAGCGACGCCGTCACGAACGCAACACGATTGAGCGTATACGTGACAATTGGCGTGTCTGTTGCGACGAGACCAATGGCCCGGAAGCTCTGTAGTATCCTACTATTCTGTTGGCGAAGTACTTCAGTCATCTTCACGTGAATCCACCAAGTAGTGCCGCACGATGTCAGTGGCTCGATGGAACGAATGGAGGCGATGATCATGCACATGGCTACATTTTACACTTGCTTTTTGTATTTCCTTTAGAATTATGTGTTTTACATTATTCACTAAAACATCCACTAAAAAAGACGATATATTCGCATTTCAGCCAATGAGGTACGAGCGCGGCAGCTTAGCCGACACGTAACCTCCGAGTAGCTAGAGAAGAAGCGATTGCGTGCTATACCGAGGTACTGATCCCACTTGAGACGACGAGAAAGCTACATTGCAGCCAAGAAAGATGGGCAACAGTGACAGTAAAAGCAAGTTTCGTGAGAGTGTCTACAAGCTGAATAATGAAGAGGTGTCTGCGAAGCAACTCGAGTTCTGGGATAAGCTCTGGCGCATCCCGACGGTCGCGGAGGAAATCTTTACGCTCATCCAACCGGATGACGTTCGTATGCTCCGTCGGCAGCAACCGAACAATCTGGCAACGATGATACGTCAGGCAGTCGCCCAACTCCTTCACATCGTGGATACTCCTGTACCCAAGTACTATTCCCAAGCCATCAACTGCGTCCGAGTCTTAACTCGACTCGTTCCTTTTATATTGGAAGACACAAGTGATGACTTTGTCCATGAAGTCTTTTGGACGGTACCGAATGTCGATATCGAGAAAGATGACGAAGTAGATCATCTTCGTGGCGACGATGAGGAGCCTCCGTCCAAGAATGTGCTAGAAGAACCTTTAGCGAAGCAGCTCATCCATGCTATCATGGGTCTCCTCTTTCTTCCCGAATTCACAATCTCCATCCAGGCCTATAAGGGGTACACAGAAGAGCGTCGTAGCTCTACCCAATCCACTTCGACTGATCTGTCTCAATCTCCTGAAAAGCTCGTCTACCCTTCGTTGCTATGGAGTGCTGGTGTCGGATATCCGGATGCTAACGTTGTTACTGCAGCAGCTTACGATCGAAATCGTTGTGAAGTGCTAAAACTCCTCCTAACTTGTTTCTCGGGGATTCTGTACCAGTCGCCAGAGTCTTGTAACTTGTGGCATGACAAGTTTCTAGAGGTGGCAACAGCTCCTGAGTGTCCATTCACCCCAACGCTTTTCTTTTCTCTACTGAATGTCGCTGTGACGTACGATCCAGTGGGCTGGGGTGTTCCATACGCAGGTTCCATTGTGACTGATGATCGAGAAGCTCTCGTCGATGTCTCGCTACAAGTTCTCTTAGTCCTCCTAGACTTTAGTCCGACATCTTCTACTGCCTTATTGACCCAGACGACCGTCCAACCAAGCCGATCGACTGGTCAAAAGGAGGAGGAACGGTCAACGCAGTCCAAGGAGGAAGACGGTGTCAACATCTTTCGACACATGCTATCGACTTTGCATCGCAAGGAAGATTTCCTTTTGATCTTGACAGGTCTCGCGCGACTCCTGAATAACTATCATCAGTCCATGAGTACGATCTTACCCAACTCGATTAAACAGATCAAGTGTCATCAAGAGTTGCTTGTCTTGCTCTGGAAGCTACTCGATGAGAACAAAAAGTTCTTGGACTATGTCCTACAAGAGGCAGATGTGAATAAAATCGTCGTCCCGCTACTATTTCTCATGTACGAAGGTCGACAGGAACCATCCAAGGTCGGGATGATCCACATCTGTACCTTCATCCTCCTTCTCTTGAGTGGCGAACGTGACTTTGGTGTCAGTCTAAACCGTCCATTCGACATGCGATTGCCACTAGACCTTCCTCCGTTCTCTGGTAACCACGCTGACCTTCTCATTGTCTGTCTACACAAGATCATCGTGAGCGGATATGAAAAGCTTAATTCGGTGTACAATTGCTTCCTGACGATCATCTGCAACATCTCTCCGTACTGCAAGAAGCTCCACATGATCTCGAGTGTACGTCTCTTGCGTCTATTCAAGCTGTTCGCCCAGCCTCGATACCTCTTTGACAATGAAGCGAACCACCATCTCGTCTTCTTCCTCCTGGAAACCTTTGACAACATCATCCAGTACCAGTACGAAGGCAACCAACAACTTGTGTATGCTTTAATCCAGAACAAGGACGTCTTCTACAAACTGAACGACCTTCAGTTACCTGCGATGCGAGGTGTCTCCACTTCCAACGAGACGGTGCCGCCTGCCACGAATATCGAAGAGGAAGAGAAACCACCGAGTGTTGAGCAGTCTCAGGCAGTGCCTCAACGCTCCACATCTTCGACATCCGTTGCAACGCCTAGAAACGCGGACGGAGAGTTCGTCCCGACGGCCGAATGGCTCGCGTCATGGAAACAGAAGCTGCCACTGACAACCAGTCTGCGCCTACTCCAGTTCCTCGTGCCACAGGTACTATTCCACGTATAAAACAATAAGAAGCATGTCTAATGGAAATGCAGGTGGAGGAAGCAATAGAGAAAGCTGGTGGAAGCTTGGATGAAGACCAGATGCTCTACTTTTTACGTTCCACAACGATGGTCGGTCTGCTTCCCGTGCCTCATCCGATCGTCATTCGAAAGTACCAGATCAATCGCTTTACGCATCTGTGGTTCACGACCTTTACATGGGGCGTCATCTTCCTCCGAAATCAACTCCTGCCGCTCTTTGACGGCGATGCCATCACGCTGTTTACGATCAGTGTCGTTTAATCCATTTCAATGTACTCGCTTTTCTCAACGACATGCACGAAATATTTCTATTCCAACGACATACTTATCTGCGAATGGAATGCGTGAGTAAATGCAAAAGAATGCGCTCCATCTTCTCTGCTCGGCGGTTGCTCACAACCTGCTCTCGTTCCTCTTCTCGAGCAGTCTGTCGAATGCGAGCTTCAACAGGTAGACCTTCATCGGAGCTACTCGAATTTGCCGTCGCACCGGAGGAAACGAAAGACATGGACGAGTCTGCTACGATGGAAGATCGTCCGCCGCTTTCCAACTCGGTCCCGATGAACGGATGCGATACTAGGCAACGACTGAAGATGAAGGCGAGTTTCTCTGGTGTCAATCGATTCTCTTCTCGATGCTCCAACACTTCCTTCAAAAAGCTCACGAGGTAGAGCAAAACATTATAGCGTATAGGTGATAGAGCATCCATCAGTTGCGTGGCAGCTTCCTCCATGCTCGCTTCGTGCTGCGATGGCGTATGGACAAACTCCAGCGCCGTCTCCGGTACGACGCTGTTGCGTAAGCTTCGTAGCCATCGCAATAGACACTCGGCTGCAGCGTATCCCGAGTGTTCCGGAAACGGTCGTCCAGAGTCCAACGCCTCTCTCAACCCAGTGATCTCATGCTTACTCCCAGTTTCAACGAACAAGTGTTTATCATCTAACGAGTGTCGATACAAGTCATCGATGAGTCGCCACAACTCCTTTGGTACTCGTCCAGCGTTCTCCGGTTTCTGTGCTTGATGCTGCCATGAGGCTTCTCGACTTGATGATAGACTGTGCCTCGCTTCTGGACTCAACGGAGGAGACCCTGGTGATGTAGTGGTCGTCATGACATTAAGAGGAGATGCGACAGGAGAGGAAGGCAAGTGAGATTGGTTCGGCAGTTGCTCCTGATGGGCCAGAGCTACTGGTAACGGCGTGTCTCTCGCTGGTCGAGAGGATATGACCAGTTGCTCCAGCGAATTGCCAAAGCACGAGTTCTCGTACTGACCAGAGAGGACGAGGAAGTAGTCTCGTCCGTTTTCGACACGGAGGATGAGAGTATCGTCGAGAGACTCTTCTCCAGCCGTCAACGCTTGAGCCGTACGTTGATCGACCTGGATGGTTAGCAAGACTTGCTGTCGCTCGCCTGGTGGTATCATGCCGAAGGTAGGAGACACTTGTAGCCATCGTTTGGCAATGACTTTGTCCTCTAGCTTTGGTACGAAGCGAAAGTGTGCGACGACTTGACCGCTATTGCATATCGTCAGGACTTTGGTCTGTTCCGTGGCAAAGCGTACGTTTTTAAACACAAGCACATCTTCATCCAAGTCTTCTCCATTGGCTTTTAAAAGACGTATACGAGGCATGTGTTCATTCTCCCACTTGTCGAGCTGCGTTAAAATATCACGAATCACTTCTACCTTTTTATCCTCAATCTGACGCTGCACTTGAGTTTCCAAGACTGCGACGACAGGCTTATGATCCGACATGGTAAGCGCTTGAACGGATTCGTATTGGAGTAAAGAGACGTGCTGACTGTTCTTGCATTTCCACAAAACACGATCGCACCAAGCAGGTGTCCGAACCTTTTTATCTGGGCGACGGTCATAGACGTTTGTACCTGCTTGATACTTGTACGTTGGAGGGAACGTAATGTCTCCTTCCTGGAATCCCTGAAGTACTCGATTGTTCTGCTTTTCAATGCGTAGTTGATCACGCTTTAGCAAGTGCGTCAAGTCTCCTTTGATGGCTAATTCGAAGATTGCATCGTCCGAAATGTCATCTTCGATCCTGTAGTTCAAGTCTCCAAAAAAGAAAACGACGTCATGCTGGAGTATGGGAATGGAGGAAGAAAAGTGTCCTGTCTGATTGACACCGAGGTCGAGTTTCGATAGGATGTTCGCGTAATCCGAGTTTCGTCCTTCGATATTGTGTCGGTGGGCAGCGAGGTGGCCACAGACGAAGCAGAACGTTGTGTCGTAAAAGGAGAGGCGAACTGCTACACCTCCTTTATTCCCCATGACGCCCATGATACCTACACCAGCAGTGTCTCCAGCAATGTCCCGAACGCCTTTCGCATCGACGTGATCGGATCTCACGACGACGACGACGAGGAGACCGACGAGGTATTGATACATAACGATACGATACTTTAAATCTCTATACGTTTCGGATAAAGCAGACAGCAAGGCGTCGACCCAAAGAGATGAACGAGTAGAAGAGACGTTGTTATTCACGACGACGTTGACGGCGTTCAGGTCCACCATCTCTTGGAACCCAACTGCGACGAGGTCTGGAGCGGTGCGACCTGACTGCAGGTGTAGCCACTGCTGGAGCTGTGGCACGGCAGTTGCACTTGACTGCGGCTTCTTTCCATTCACATTCCAAGTTCCGACGACCACTTTCGCAGCTTCCGACGCCGTGTACTCTGCCTGTCTCCGCCGCAATTGCTGCTGGATCCAGTCATCCCGAATGAAGGACATGACAACTGGGTTGTAGTACTTGTTGTGAGCGTCCGTGGAGGCAGCTGGGGTCGCCATCTTGTAGGGAGGACCGGCTAATCACTCGACCACGAGTGTACCAAAGAGCGTTTCAGGATGTCTTGTCCGTGTCTTTTTAAATTACCTCAACTTTTATCTGTTTGCATCTATGCTAGTCGTATTTCGGAAAATATCATCCAGTACAGTAGCGGTACAAGCACGAAGAAGAAGCTTGCTCGATCATAATCGAGACCAGTATCTCGGACGGCCGCATACGTCTTTCGATCATGGCGCGCAACGGTAAATGGGTGAATGTAGACTCGTCGGAAGACCGGACGAACATGCGTGGTGAGTTGGGAGCCTCGAATTCTCTATTCGCATCCCAAAACGTCTCGCAAGACGGCGCTTCGGGTCAGCTCCATGTCACGGTGAATGAGCCGTCCAAGCAGGGAGAAGGCATGAACGCCTACATTTCGTACAAGATCTCCACGACGACCGACCGTCCTCAATTCGCACGCAGCAGTTTCTCCGTCATCCGCCGATATAATGACTTTGTCTGGCTCCACAGCTGCCTCCAGTCCCGCTTCCCAGGCGTCGTCGTCCCTCCCTTACCGGAAAAGCTCCTCGTCGGTCGCTTCTCTCCTGAATTCATCGAGTCTCGACGTCGAGCTCTCCAGCTCTTCCTCCAGCGCTGTGGTCACCACCCAGAGCTCCAACACTCGGACCACTTGACCACATTCCTCGAAGCATCCGACGAAGCCTTTCAGTCCTTCCGGTCGGATCCTCAGAACGGTACTACTCCATCTGGAGCTCTCTTCCAATGGCTGGATGAGACTGTCAGTTCCATTTCCTCGACACTAGGCGCTGCAGCCTTCACGTCGTCCGGTGGAAACCTCGAGAAGACACAAGCAGATAAGGACGTGGAGGAGGTTATGGCGTATATCGATGGTCTCGAGCCCATCATGTCAGGTCTTCACCGTCACGCAAGCGGTCTGAGCAAACGTGCTCGAGAGATCGCCGATGGACTCTTTGAAATGGGCGTCGCCTGCTCCATGCTGGCCAAAGCAGAGGACACGAATGCTTCTCTCCATCTGGCACTGTCCACCGTCGGCGATTGTTCCGACAGACTCGCGACCTTGGCGGCGGAGCACGCAGAGAAAGAAGCGCTGCAGTTTGAAGAGCCGATTGTCGACTATATCCGCGTCGTCGGAGCAGTCAAAGCTGCTTTGCACAAGCGGAACGAAGTGCGTGCAGCTTATGCTGCTGCTGTGGCCGATTTAGAAGCCAAAACGCAAGCCGTGGGGAAGAACGGCGGCCAAGGTGCTGTCCACAAGAACGAGGAGGACGCGATGCAAGCCCAGCAGCGTGTAGATGATGCCAAGCTCGAGTTTGATGTCGTGACGGAGCGTGTGCTGAGAGAAGTGGAGCGTTTCCAGCGTCAGAAGCTGTCAGACTTTAAGCGCATCATCCTCGACTACATCCAGATGCAGATCCAGTACAGTAAACAGGTCGAGAGTGAGTGGGAGAAGGTCATGCCGGAGCTGGCGGAGATTAACTCTGGCCTCGGTCAGATCTCGGAAAAGGTGGATAATACGCTGATGATCCAAGAAGACTACGTTCCGTCGAACGGCAACGCGGATATGGCCATGTAGAATTCGTAAGAAAAGGTTTGAAAGCCAATTGTATGTTACATTGTTTACGCAGGAGGCTTTGGTCTCCTCTGTGCCAAGTGGACTGCCACTTGTTCTCTCGTTGGTAGTTGCCACATCTTCATCAGTTCCCTTCTCGTCAAGTCTCCTGTCTTGACTCGTTTCTTCCGACTTTCCTCTGCAAAGAAGACATACGTGATACCAGCTATAAGAACGACGACAGAGGTTCCGACTAGTATAACCCACTGGATGATACCGAAAGAGATTAGGCGGAGTGTGCCGAGCTTTACGAACGCATCGGCATCCACTGCATCTGCACACATTTCTTCACCCCCACCACCTCTCTGGAGGTTGATAGGATACGTCGAGTACTTGTATAGGTTACAAGGTCCGTTTTTGGTGAGATAAGGAGCGCCTCGGACCATTCGAAAGTACCCATCTTCTCCCCACATGGGTCCCCATGTATTGCGAAGGACCCAGTACTTTTCGCCTTTGTCGGTCTCGCCATACCCGACGAGAACGACTGCGTGATTGATCTCATCTCCGTCGCTCGCACAGTCCTTAGCGTCGTAGATGCCACCTCCATACAGACGGAAGCCGTCCGACTCGGAATCAATGTTGGTGGATACGGGACCTTTGACCAAGGCACGCATCAACGCTGCTTCACTATACCTTTGTACGACTTCATAGTCACTTTTATTATGTTCCCACTGCACGGCCGTTTGATCTGCCGATGGGACGTGGCACTCTGTCTCGAACACGTCTGTCGCCATGATGTACGGATAGGTGGATGCACAGACGATGCCGTATGGATCCATACGTTTCATATATTCATACGTGAGGAATGCCATGCCTCCTTCACATCCGCTGGAAGACGTCTTTACGTTCAAAGCTGGCTTGGAACGGATGTGGTCCAGTTGGGCTGAGCAACTGAGGACCTGCTCAACGCTCAGTGGCTGGGCCTGGACGTCCTCTTGGATTGCATAGTGGCTTTCTACCACCGACACACCTGCAAAAGCCCAGCAACTACCACAAGTACCTTGGTTTTTAATGGGAGAGAGGTACTTGCCGTCCTGGATCTTGCGCCAGTCCACTTCCTTTGGCAGGTCATCCATCGATTCTATCTTGACGGATCCATTGACCGTCCCGGCGTGGATGTCTACACTATTGCCTATCAATGAAAAGTCTTCTAGCTGTCGTTTGGATACGTGGGACGGTCTGGACTTGAGAAACTGATTGTACTCGTCAGATGACAAGTCCCCCATGGCATTCAAACGCATGTAATAAGACGCTCGACCTGCTTCATACTGTGCATTGTGATTTTCTACAAGCCGTCGAGAGCGTTCAATAGCGTCTGATCTGGCTTGCAATGACCCTCGCGTCGGTCCAGCCGCATGTGAGTCGTATTGGACGCTCTGTTCGAACGATTCGACCGTTTCCAGCATCGGATGATGATCGTTACCAGTGACGTGCATCAGTCTTATCGACGCTAGCAAAATGCACCACAGCCATTGCATCATTCTATCCTACAGGTATCTAAAGCAAAGTACAGCGTATCAGCTCTAATGAAAGTAGCTCGTCGGAGGTCAAGTGCTCTTGGACTTGATCGCCTTAAGCTCTTTCTGGGTGTTACAAGTGGGTACGCTCCAATACAAATTTCAAGATAAAAGTGGATTTTCAATTGTCAAAGAAAAATATAAATACAAGTCCTCTCTTACTCTTCTTCATCTTCATCATCTGATGGTAGCGTCTGATCACCACAATGACCAGCTTGTACTTTTTCAGCCAAAGCTCGATTCAAGTCTCGAGAAGTAGATAGCTGGATCTTGGTATCGTTCAAACTCTCTGTCAATTGCTGGACGACACGCTGGAGCTCGACGTTCTGAGAAAATAAACGCTTGCGACTCTTTTGTTTCTCACCCAAACCTTCCTCTCGTCGCATCACTTCATACGCGTCCTTGTACTCTTCCATCTCGTCCTGTGTCTGCTTTAAATCAGCTCTTGCCATGGCCAATTGGGCTGCCAAGTGGTTCCGTTCTGCCAATTGCGCTTCGACGTCATCAACCGATCGATGCTGACCCACCACTACTTTTAATTCCTTTGCAAGTTCCTCTGACCGGTGCTTTAGAGCATTCCTTTCGGATGTAACGTCGATAAGACGTTGCTCGATCGAAGCTTTATCAGCATCCTTCCTCTCCACAAGTCTCTCCAACCTGTCAATCGTCACCATGAGTTCCTCTCGACTTACTTCCTCTTCTGCCCACTCTGTCTGCGCACTATCCTCCGTTGTCTCTACAGGCTCTAACGGCGTCAACTTCTCCTTCATATCCTCCATTTCTACCTCCATCGTCTCCTTCACTTTTTCCAACTCAGACTTTTCATGTCGTAGCTGCTTACATGTCCGTTCAAGCTCCTGCACACGCATCTCCTGCGTCTGAGCACGTTCATCCATCGTATCGATCGTCTGCTGTAGTTGCTTATGTTCCATCTCAGCCGATGCCAGTTGCACAGACAAGGACGCAAGCTTCTCTCGAAGCACAGACATCTCCTTCGTCTGCGACTGCTGGACAGTTACTTCCGGTCCAAGCGTCCAAGCACGGTCTCTTTCCGTTGTCTCCCCACTCTCCGTCTCCATCAAGTCACTCCACTGGCCACTACCGTCCTTCCACTCGGATGGACTGCTGTCAACTCCATTAACTATCGATGCAGAGCTCGTCGGGTCGTACGCAGGGTCGAGATACAAACCTAATTCGTCTCTAGAGGCCATCCCTTCCTCTTCCTCGGACAATACATTTCCTCGGAAGCGACGGATAAGTAAAGACAAGATATCTCGATGCTGTCGATTAGGAGCATGCAATTGGAAGGCAGAGACACTTGCTAATCGATCTCGATTCTGGACGTCACAAATGTCATCTGAGGCAGCTCCGAGGATAGGACCATACGCCTGGACTTTGAACGTGAACTGTCGGTCATCCATTGGGTCTAAAAGCACTTGGAGATGCGGATGGTAGAGCGAGTTGGAGACGATGCCTCCATCGTCGTCTCCTTCTGTGATTTTAATCAATTGAACGCACTCGGATGTGATTTTTAGCTGGAAACTCTCGAGTTCATTCGATGCAAGCGTGGCAGAGAACGTGCCAACGCCTGCTTCTTGCAGAACATCGACCATCTCTCGTACCGTTGGATCGAGTGCGATGGTATGAGGACATGACATGTACTTGCTGACTTGTGGAAACTGAGTGGATGCGACTTGGACGGAGAGATTAGAGCCGACGTCATCTACGGATGGAACGTATCGACCAGATGAGAGACGCTGGATCTGCTGTACGTCTTCCCCATCTTCCTGCCCTTTAAATCGATACCACGCACACTGCAATTGGCTCAAATCATTCTCCAAGACGTCTTCCAATGGTTTTCCGTTGATTACGACGGTGAAGGTAGCACCAGTCTGTACCTGTTGGTCGTCTGCATCATCGTCCGTTTCACTACTGACGGTCTCATTGTCGTTTCTGTCCATATCGATACGAATGTCCATGTCCTCCATGTATGTCACAAGTGTTTCTCTATCGACATTATCACGATTGCCTCCATGCATTCGTTTAATCAGGTTTTTCATCGTATCTGCACCTGAGATTCGGACTTTATCAAATGCAGAGATGGAATCTCGAGACTTTTTAGACGGAGGCGTGCCGACATCATTAGACGGTTCACCTCGAGAACTTGTCGGAGTTGCCATACTCTCGTCTTCTTTCTCACTTCCTCGATCGAAAGACGGAGTTCGTTTAAATCGAGCTTCACTTGCCATTTGACCCATCTTTACAGACCAGGACGATGCTCTCGTAACGAATGAAAGCGGTTCTAACTGCTTCTTATCGGAAACTTTACAACGAAATGTGAGCTTGCGTGGAAACGAGGCTTCCTTTGCTTGCTGAATGATATCCATGAACGCCCAATTCGTCACAATTTCATCGTTGATAGCGTACAGTTCGTCTTCTGAATGGATTCGACCATCAACTTCTGCTGCTCCAATGTCGCCATCTTGCGTCTGACGAAATCCTTTGACGTATGCACCTGTCGAGTCTGCTCTCGAATTCAGGTCTAGTAAAAGAGGTCCATCGTCTTCGTAGATTATGTCAACGTCTTGTGTTAAAGCGGTATTTGCAGGTGTTGAATTGAAGGTATCGAAGAAGGTGTTTCGGAGAGACAGAGCTATGGAGCTGTCGTCGCCTGGGGTGTCTTCATTCGCCATGAGGGAGCTCGAGGGTGAAAATGGATGATCCTGAAAAGTAGTTCCAGGGTGGAGAAAAAAGTGACTAGCGAAACGGGTATATTAAACTAAGACATGGGTTCACTTTTTTTTACCAATCCCACAGAGTTTATTTTTGGATCTAGATGTTGATTGGTTTGATTGAAAATGGTCTTTCTGTGAAACGACGGAAGAGATAGCTTGAGATCGACTCGTGCTGCATGCATGCTGCAGCGTGCATGACATGACCTAGGCTTTAAATTATTTGTGCTGCTGTACCATCTTCGTCTTTAGCTTATCACTTTCTTCTGATAGGTACATTCGGTCATTGTTGATATGGATATATTGGTGCTTGTTGGCTTTGGTTACAACGTTTGCAAGCAGAGCCTGGTTGAACACCGGTATCCTCCTCTCAAGTAGGGATGATTTACACCGACGAAGCTTGATTGTGACAAGGTGCTCAAGTTAGCAGGCAGAGGACAGTGAAAGTCGTCACGATTGATGTGGATATCTTTTCACTTGAAATCAAACAGAGTCGTTTAGATAAGCTCGAACAAGACAAATAAAAAGAGAGCTATTGCTTAGAGATGTGTTTGCAGTGTCAATATGCCTAGCGTGGCTATCTAGCCGCTCGGAAGTGGCGAAACAGTAGGGATAGTATTTGCAACTTTCAATGCAGTCTTCAATGCAGTCAATTCAATCGCATAAGAAATATTTTGAACCAAGTAACCAAAAGTAACCAAGTTGTACAGGTACAATACCAATACAGCCGTCTACAAGCTCAAAAGCTTGTGGTAACCTGGCCATACCTCTTCCAGATGACCATTGTCCCAATAAATAAAAGTTCTTATATACTTTGGTAAATACCAAAATAAGCATACATTTCCAGGACGCTATTCTATCAATCCCAGTCCAACATAACCTACACTACCAACTTGATTGGCTGAAAAGATACCGCCCAGACAACCATCTACGCATCTAAAAACGAGCAAAATGAGCGAGACCGAGGGCAAGACCATGGAGGACGTGCTGAACGAAAAGCCGGAGGAGATCCCGACGGAAGCTACCCCAGATACGTCCGAAAAGAAGAATTCTGAAGAAGCTAAAAACGACAGCGTCGAGCAAGTCACAGACGCGCTCGAAGACATTCTCGCCTTTGGCCAAGGTCTAGATGATGAGGATTACAAGGCGGAATTGGACGTTCTACAGAACAATCCAGACTCCAACCTCTATTCTGCCGTCACGTTCGAGGAACTAGGCCTGTACACTATTATTTATGTTCATACAACCTTTGGATACGACTGCTCACACGTATGCTAGTCCCGAGAAACTGCTGAAAGGCGTGTACGCGATGAAGTTTTCCAAACCATCGAAAATCCAATCCGTCTCCCTCCCTCTCATCTTGCAAAAGTAAGGCATCGTCTTCGTATCCTATTCGATCTTTGTAAACTAATTGCAAATGTAGCCCACCTGAGAATCTGATCGGCCAAGCGCAGAGCGGTAGTGGTAAGACCGCAACGTTTGTCCTCGGTATGCTCTTCCGAGTCGACGTGGAAAGGAAGGTACCGCAAGCTCTCTGCGTCGCTCCCACGCGTGAACTCGTGCGTCAGATCATGGCGGTCGTGCAAGCCATGGGCAAGTACACTGGTGTCGACACGTTCCTGGCCATTCCAGGCAATGACATTCCGGCCAAGCAGAAGGTGAAAGCTCAGATCGTCGTGGGTACACCTGGAAAAGTCGAGAACATGATCAAGCGCAAGTTATTGGACGTTCGTGAAGTCAAGATCTTCGTCTTGGACGAAGCGGACGTCATGGTGTCTGAAGACGGTATGCGCGATCGGTCGAAGGCGATTAAGAAATTTTTGGATGATAACAAATGTCAATTCCTCCTCTTCTCCGCGACGTATCCGGATGATGTGCGTGAATTCGCCCAGAAGATGGTTCCGGATCATAACATTATCACCGTTCGTAAGGAAAAGTTGACCCTCGATGGGATCAAACAATTCTGGATCGACTGCAAGACCGACGAAAACAAGTACAAGATCCTGTCGGACATCTTTGCCATCATCACGATTGGCAAGTGCGTCATCTTTGTCGATCGACGAGACACGGCTAAGAAACTTACGCAGCGTATGCGTGATGACGGACACTCGGTTGGTATATTGCACGGTGCCGACATGGCGAAAGAGGTGCGTGACCAAGTGATTGACGAGTTCCGCGCCGGGACAACGAATGTTCTGATCACGACCAACGTCCTAGCGCGAGGCATTGACGTTGCTGGCGTCTCGCTCGTAGTTAACTTTGACATTCCATTGACGAGAGACCGTCGTCCTGTACGTTTTACATCGTATCTTTCATCACTATCATACTTACTTTTCTATAGGACGCTGAGACGTACTTGCATCGTATCGGACGTACTGGACGCTTTGGACGCAAAGGCTGTGCGATCAACTTTGTCCACGACCAAAAGAGTAAGGAAGATCTGGCCGAGATTGAAGACTTTTACAAGAAACCAATCGACGAAGCTCCTGCTGATGACATTGAAGCACTGGAGAAACTCTTGTCGTGGGAATAGGAAAGAAAGAGAAATGTATCGTTTTAAACGGAAAAAAGCTTTAGTTGGCTATCACTACCTCCACTCGCAAGTCCAGAAGACGTCCACGTGACGTCCAACGCCTTGTCCTTGTGCGCTTCGATCGTATGCAGTGGCACGGCACTACGCATGTCCCACACTTTGACACTGCCGTCGTAGGAAGACGAGGCGAAGAGGGAGGAACTAGGTTTCCACTCGACTTTCGACACCCACTGCTTGTGGGATTGGAACGTCCGTTGGACGAACTGATCACCAGCATCTGAAGCTCTCGGGTCCCATAGTCGGATGCAATGGTCCGGGTGGGAAGTGAGGACGAGACCGTCCTCATGAACGCTTACAGACGAGATGGCGCGAGAGCCAATCATGGTCTGAGCTGCCAAGTGGGTCGTGAGGTCCCACATCTTGACCGATCGATCTGTCGAGACGGAATACAGTTTAGTCGAGTCTTTCGGGTGGAACGAGACGCCCGTGACGTTGCTCGTGTGACCCACAAGCACTGCCTCGGCCTCGACGTTGGCTAACGTTTCTACTGCTTTACTGCTCTTTCGCTTCTTGGCACTTGGAGGCGCAACGTCCGTGGATGGGAGCTCCCATAACCGGACGGTGTTGTCCCAGCTACCAGATGCGATTTGGTTTTGACTACTAAGAGCGATGCTATCGACACTATTGAGGTGGCCGGACAAGGCAGCGGATGGAGAAATGGACTTGTCCAAGACATTGACGATCCAGACTCGACCAGTCTGGTCTTTACCACTGGACACGAGGACTAGATCCTTGCTGTCGGAGGTGGACAGGTCTAGAGATTTGATCGGAGCGTTGTGAGCTTTACAAGTGGCGAGACATTCGCCACTGGCATTGTACATGCGAATGTGACCATCGTAGGACCCTGTGAATACGAATTCCGAGGATGGAGAGGAAGCGACTGCACTGACCCAGTCCGGATGGTTGTTCTCGAACTGTGGCGTCGGAGGCTTCAAGGCTTCCACGTACTCGAGTGTCAATTGGGTCTCTTCCGATAGTTCATTCACTTCCAAGTACTTGGCAAGTGACGATCGCAGGAATCGATTTTCAATGAGAAAGTCGAACGGTCGAGGAGATTCCGTGTTCAGAAGATGGTTGACGATTTGAGAGAGACCTTTGCGATTGAGTCGAGTCGGGACGGCGAATGGCGTCTCCGTAACTCGAATGGCCTCATTTTGTGTCACGAATTTCACACGAACCTAGGTAAATCGCACACGAGTAGATACATGAGTCCTTTTGCAACATATTTTAGGTATACAAAAGTAGAGATAGAACGTAGAAGCAGCTCTGTACCTGCGGTCCTTCTTCTTCGTCCATTTTGATATTTCGTTGTCCGATTTATTGGAGGTGACGACGAGTCCTTTTCAGCCAATCATTGGTGTTCCACTTCAATTTCAACCAATCGTTACAACGTACCACATTCTGTGACGCGTACTGTATCACTTCAACATGTGGTTCTAAGTGAAAAATTCGTCTTTTTTTCGTACATCTTACTTTTTCTATCTACTGGTAGCAATCTATGAAATTCGGTTCTTGTGTACATGTGTATCTTCGGTACGTGGGGGAGTGGGCCTCCATCGTGCACTCCTTGCTTATACTTGTACTGGATACATTTCGTCCAAAAAGCTGTCGAGGAAGAATAGATCTTCTTCGTACAAGCCAATGGGCGAGTCAAATGGCTCGGTCTCAATCGATGTATCTGGCAGCATGAAGTCACCAGCAGCATCGACCACAAGACTCGAGTCAGCGTCCGTCCACGAGTAGCTCAGTGGCAACGATCGCGGTGTCTCGGTTGGCGTTTCAATAGTCATATCGTCCAAGTATCCATCGAGACTGTTCGATCGACGGAGCTTGGTGGACTGCTGCTTGGCCACGCGCTTGCTTCGTCGACTCGACGGCGTCTTTGGTTTCAAGTGCTGCCCTTCCTTTCTGCGCGACTCCATACGACGCTGATTCGCATTCGCCTTCTGGCGGTGGTACTCACAGAAATTGTGCAGTTCGCCATTGCGTTTTTCCACGCGATTGTTTAAGCACACTTTGCTCGGATACCGACATCGGCGGTTGTCCTTGTCATCCGGAGCCTGCGCTTTCACTTTCTGATTCGCGTACTTGACTTTATTCTTCGGTCGCCTTGCAACAGCCATGCTTGTTTGATTTGCACTTGAGGTGGAGAATTAAGGAATGGACGAGCTCGTGCCTCGGGACCAGGAACGGGGATGCTCAAGATGGATCTGCGCAGACGAGGCGGATTGTGAAAAAAATGAAGCCATATAACTTCAACGAAAAAAGTGCTCGGCACGACATGCCACGCTTTGTAAGAAGCACACGATCGAGAGCGATACAAGTGAAAAATTGCGTCGCGTTGGTCATGGTCTTGCACTAATTTTGCAAGGTGCCATCCTACCAGCAGTGCGAAGGTCTTGCTAGCTCAGGCGAGGTATGTGCGGAAGCTTCGAATTGCATCGGCAATGTCGGGAGGACATCACGATAAGATCCAATTCAACGGCGTTCGCTGCCGTTCAACGAACACGAACGCATTACAAGCGAAGTTGGAAGAGTATGCTCTCTACAATCCGGCCGAAAGCGCTGACGTAAGAAAGACAAAAACATGGTGGTACCATCGCAGCTGCGGCGAAACCTTCCCGGAAGTAGCACCCACCGCTGGAAAATTTGTACCAATCGCCGACTGGATCGCAGACTTGATTTCCATGCGCTTTTTGTATGCACTGATCCTCGGATTTCCCGAAGGAGGCCGTATACATTTGCGAGATGAATTTGTACGCACGTTTTTGCGATAGTATTCTTGCTGTTAAGTCTAAAAAAAGTATATTGAGAATTCTGCTATTTTTCTTCGCATTTTATCCATTCCACATGCACACAGGTAGAGGCGCAGATCGAAGTGGCGTGTTTCTGGGTGCTGGCGTGCGTGTGTAGCCGCGAGTGCTTATTGAAATGATACGAAAGATCTCATGACTTGAGCGCCTTCACCTACGTTATCGTAGAGCCCCAGGGATAACTCGCCATGGGCAGCATTTGTAATGAACATTCTGTATCGGTATCTGGGAGGCGCTGTGTCACTCTCTCGGTCAGCCATTGTAGTGATAAGTCGCCTGTGACCATCATGTAATGCGCTAGAACTGTGGTACTCCACCCTAGATCACCTTCCATACAACGTTGCTCCGGCTTTCCGCTTTTGAAATTTGCTTGCTAGTTCAACCACGGCAGGCAAGTAGAGGTAGGTTCGATCGCGCCATTTCTCTCATCAAATACAGTTTAGGCCGTGCTGACGCAGAATACCGATTCAGCATAATTGAGGATAAAGATCTTGTAGCTCTACTAACGATAATCGAACCAGACAATTCCGCGTTCGTTGAGAATCGCCGATTTTGCTTTGCCACTTCCCAATGGAACCCAACGAAATGCTTTAATGTAAGTATTTCGCCAAATTAGGATCGCAGAAGCAAGTGTATGGTGCTGGCAATGGAGATGCCACTTTATGTTGTTACTACATCTCCCCTCTTGTGCTCTGCTTTAGATTTAAATCGAGATACCAGTTTCCATGCTTGTTGTAGCATGATGTGTGTTAAAGTTGCAACAGTTAGGCGAGTTTTTTCGCGACAAATTATGCTTAAATAGGAATACCCTTCAACATCATCTAGACCGTATTCGCGCTGAATATAGGTTCGGCATGACTGATAATTCGCCTTTCGTAACTCTATCCTTGGTAATCGAATCGGACAGCTCTGAGTTCGTTGAGAATTGCCGAGTCGGAGTCGCTACATGCTATGGAAACCTAACTTGGCACTTCAATATATCTTTTTCCCACTATATCGTATGCATAAGCGAGTGTTCTTTACTGCCAATGGAGATGCGAATTAATATTCTTGTTCTGTCTCTGTTTTCGTCCTTGATGGAATGAGGAAAGGAGCTTCGAGAAGACTTCCAGTCACGCCTGGTGCTCGAAATGTGCAAATTTGAAAAACAGCGCGAAGGACTCGGAGAGCTCTTCGTTTTACTTGCGCTAGTTAACTATTCGCTATTATTTCGGAGCAGACCAAGTACAGTGGTGGACGGAATAGTTGAGAGACATTTGCGACACACACTGTACTCTGTCCCACTGAAATGGCGATTTTTTTGTTGTTGCAAAGAGTATATAAACGGTTACTCTAAGACCACTAGGAGTCCTGCCGTCTAAAAACGGTCTGAGGTTGCTGACTCGCGATAGATTCGGGTGGTGGATCGGGTGGGACAACTACAAATGGCGGTGGTCGGATAGCCTAGGTGAAGCCACTGAAATGGCGAAAAGCTCAATACCGTAAGTAAATCGAATGCCACTTCAACCTGCATAAATTCCGACGAGAAACCAAGATACGCTCGATACGATTCCCGATCAAGATATAACAGAGGAGTAGACGATATACTTGGATAGGAAGGGATAAGTGGATAGCGACGTAAGAGTAGACCGAACCATCGAAGGCATAGGCATCGATCCCTATTAGAATCCATTCATGTTTGTTTCCATAATGCCTATTATTCCCTTGCATTAACCCTGAATATCTGCCCAGCAAACACAGCCTTACTGGGCATGACAATCCTTTTAAAAAAGCACCTCATTTTCAATTAAAGTTTGGTAGTCGTTTAGGTACGAAAACGAGATTTGGAGAAAACGCTATTCTCTACTGCTACTTTACTATGCATAATAAAAGAGCAGCCTTACAAATGCCCAATTCTAGCCCACAAGAAAGATATAATTACCATATTGACCTCACTATCAGATTCGCAGTTCCAATTTAAACCTACGGCTAACCATAATGCAAAATCAAAATTTTCGCATAGCGAGAAGACCCTTTTTCTATTGCTTCGTTTTCAGGGAGAATGTGAATTTGTGTACCATAGCTGCATTAAAACAAAGCAGAGATCAAGCGCTTTCGAATGATGTACAAAGATTCAAACCGGGTATTTGGTTGATAAGCATTATTTTGTTTTACGTCGTCTCATATATGATGAACCCGCTAACGCCACAAAACGGACCCCAAATTTTGGGGGTTCTTCTGAGGTGTGCCGTGACGACTAGCTCTGCAGCAAAATAATCTATATTTTCTCAGTTTACTGGCGCTTGCGTCCGAATAAACTCGTGCGATATGTAAGTTTCCGCTAATAGGGAGTAGTGCTTAAGCTCAAGTGGTGAGAAAAACAACTACTTGAAGTGGCGGGTGCTCAGGTGAAGACCCCACCTGAGATCCCAACTTTCCATTAACAAGGTTACTACAACCAGTCGTGCGTTCAGACAACTCAACGTCCTACGCTTTCGACTCTGTTGACACAACGCCTACTAGTCGCAGGTTCAAGTAGCAGTGCAAAAGGCAAGAGTTGCTCGTTTGCTTGCTACATGCGCTTCCTACTTCTGATCTTCGTCTAAACGAAGAGGTAGGACTCAAGCAGATACGATATCAGACCGATCTACTGAGCACTTGTCAACAACCTTCGAGCAACATTACATACACGCACCAGAATCCTACCTCGCACACCAGGTGGTATACTACGAATACTTCAGCTGAAGAAATGGACACTGGGCGCCGACCGCGGCATGTGCTCATTCTGAACAATGTGCAAAAGATGAAGAACATTAAGAACATGCTTGTGAGTGCGTCTACTTTCGGTGTGCAGGAAGTGCTGGTGGTCGGTCAGAAAAAATTCGACCTAAGCGAGCATGCCGCCTTTTTAAACCGTTTGCACTGTCAAATCATCCGGCTAGATTCACTGGCCGAGTGTCGCGCGTATTGCTACGATCGCCACATTCGCATCCTCGGTGTCGAGATTCTGTCCAATGCGAAAAGTTTAACAGAGCAGCCGTTCGATGGCGACACCGCCTTCATCCTGGGCAACGAAGGCGCCGGTCTCAGTCAAACACAATTAGCGATTTGTGATGGATGTGTCTATATTCCTCAATTTGGCGGCGGCACGGCCTCCCTGAACGTCTGTGTCGCAGCGTCCATCGTCCTGCACTCGTTTGCCGTGTGGGCCGGTCGAGTGTAGCCTCCGTTGCTTGGTAATTGACAGGAAAGAAACTTTTCATTTTAATTCCCTCGTTCAGTTTGCGTCTGTCAAGACAATAATCAGGCAACAAGCGACGTGGCTCCATACAACGATGACGGTCTGATCCATATTTTTCATATATTCTTTCGTTCCCATTCGGTCAAATGTTTATGTTCTCAATCCTTCGATCCTTCTGTACTCTTGATGTTTGTATACCACCAAACAAGATCTTCAGAAGCAACCAAAAACCAAGTTACCTCACTCTCATTTCCCATTTCGATCGTTCCCGCATAAGTCGAAATTTTCATCGGACGCACCATGACGAAAGAAGTCAAGAACACTGAATGGACGGTGTGTGGCCGCAAGCTCTTGAAGGACAACGAAACCTTCTTCATTCGCGGTATCAACTATGCGCCAACGCCCATCGGATACCCTGGACGCATGGACATGCTCGGCCATCGCGAGATCTACGAACGCGACTTGGCCAACCTTCGTGCCATGCATGCCAACGCGGTCAAGACGTACGACTTTTACTCGGACGTGGACCACGAAGGATACCTCGACGCTGCCTACAATGACGGCGTCGATCCGATCTACACCGTCTTCAGTATCTGGATCGACATGGACTACATGATGTCCCACCACCCGGTCGACGGTCCGGACTTCCAGCGCTTTGTGCACAACTATTACGAGATGGCTAAGCTCACAGGTCACCACCCAGGTGTACTCGGCTACTCGATCGGTGGTGAAATGAACAGCATGCTGTTGATCCATACGGACGCCTTCTGGCACAAGATGAACCTCTTGTCTGCTGCCATTCGAAAGGGACTGGAGGAAATCAACAGCCCGCACAAAATTATCACGACTACGTTCGTGGATGATGGTGGACTCACGTTCACTGCTGGTGAAAAGTATGGCGTTGATGTTGATCTCTGGGGTAACAACGTGTACCAGACGGACTACCCCGGTTCGGTGATCCCGCAATACAAAACAGTGCCGACAGTCAAGCCGTTGCTCGTGTCGGAGTATGGCTTCCCGTATGCGAACAACAAGCGTGAAGGTGACGATGAAGAGTTGACGGTCGTTGGTGAAGAGCTTGTCAAGCAAACGATCGCGATGGATCAAAACTACAATTTGACCGATGGGTTGGATGAGCAAGTTCTTGTCGGCGGATTCATCTTTGAATACCGTGACGAATGGTGGAAGCAGGGAGACCGCGACCAGCACAATTTGGGAACGGTGAAAAACTCTGCTTTCCCAATGGGCTACCTCGCTGAAGAGTACTTTGGCTTATACGGAGCGGAACGTCCGGAAGACGGAGGGAAGATGGACCAGCTGTACGCTCGACCGACTGTGAGTATGCTGAAGGAGGTCTGGTCTCACCACCCGATCCGAGGCGAGAATGAGGACTACGGACACTGCAGAGAAGCGCTCATCGAACACCACATCACTCCTACTGACATCGATTTGAGTGCCAAGGCACCGTCAGCACCTGCTGCGATCGAATCGTCGAGTCCAATGATGGCCGGAGGAATGTTTGGCGCAATTGCTGCGTGTGCGATGATTGTACTCGCGTTGGTTGCCGTGCGCACGAGAGCTCGCAGAGCCAAGTACACACCTCTTGGCTCGCCGAATGCTCAGAGCAGAATGACATTCTTCTCTGAACAGCCTAGATATGATGGCAGACAGTTTGACAATGAAACTGTCTAAGTCGCACTTCATCTTTCTCTTTGAAAGTGCATGGTCGACATGCAGATAGGATTTACGCTACTTTTCATGAATAAAACAACTATTTTGCTCGCTACGTTGGATACGTTCTCTTAATCCTTTACGCAAGTAAACTCATGGTTAAATGAGTTAAGGGATAATTAGGTGCGTATCAAGTGTAGAGATGGTGTGGTGATCGACCTCTATGCAGGCAGAGATACGCGTGAACGGGTATTTCGATGCCAGCGATGTACATGACAACAGATATGAAATATCTTCGATGTGCAACCGCTGCCTTTGCTTCATTGGGTCTGTACTCCTTCCCTTGGTCAAAGATCTTCCCACAGCCTGACATAAAAGTGGCGCCTGGTCGTCTTGTTTTTGTGTAGGATATCCTCGCTTGTACAACTTTTGATGTTTGCGCGCGTGATGCTCGTATCAAAGCCGCTTGCAGTGTCTGAGGATCCTTAAATTCATGTACTGGCTTCGCTTGTGTGTTATCAGCGTGATCACAGCAATATTTACTGCGGCTTGGATGGCATGCGCACTACTACATTAGAAGTTTTCATGAGATGGTACGGATAGCTGAAATGGTCGCAAGATGTTTCGCTGCAGGTGCAATGGACTGTTGGAAGGGATCGTTTAACATTTCAAAAGATACCAAGATGAATGCACGATCAAAGCGTTCAATGATGCAATGTTAATACACTTTTCATTAGGTATGCTATACAATGAGAATGAAGGGGTCACTACGATAGAAGCTCCGACACGCAGAACGATCTTAGCGTCAAGACGGAACCGTAAGATCGGATACAAGGTGGTAGAACTGTCTATTGTTGAAGTTTAGTTGAGATTCAACTAAACTTCAAGCACGAGCTTCAACTTTGCTTCCTGATCGGTCTGCTCTTTTGATTCAAGGCAAAGTCATCCTTGCAGCATTCAACTGTCCAATTTTGTTGGTTTTTAATATTCGTTAGCCGCTAAAAGGGGAGTACACCAAGGTCCAACGTATAAGGTATAAAGCGTAATAGCTCAGTCTGCTCAAATGTTGCATTGGCGTGACCGAAAATGAACGATAGACCGAGCACGGATCTGAAATGTCTATCTGATAAGAAGACCTCGCTTTCGAGAGAAGATCCCTGATATCTATAAATATTATTCGATAGAGTCCGTTTCGAGGATCATGTGCATTAAGTTGCTACACGACTGCTTCCTTGTAATACGAAGGTGGTAAGATAACATTCGTAAAGACGAAAATAGCTGCTTCCAATCCACCATCAGAAGCTCTTCGGCAAGAGAAAGAAGAATTTTCCACTGCTTCTTTCAAGACGATAATGTCGAAAAATTTTCGACAGAAGTGTATAGCTCTACGATGCATACATTAAAATACAGATTTACAATCGAGGAGCATACTCTATCGAGCGTCTCTACGACTTCAATTGGTACACCTCTACGATCTCCAGTTGGCGGATACTATTGTACTGCGTATTTGTGACGCTACCGGGACTCCTTGCCGATATTTCCTTGGAGCTCATGCCTCTGAGTTCACCGCTTGAACCTTGGAATCATAGCCTTGTCTTTTGGATCCGGAATTTATCTCTGCAACTATTATAGGCTTTTTGTTCGTCTATCAGGTTTTGCCTTTTGTACCAAATGTGCAGATTCATTTGATGAAAGTTTTACTTATTGCGATTGGCACTGCAGTGATCGTAATTACAGACAACCTTATTCTTACTGCATATTGGAGATTTCCTATTCCTTTCACAACGGTGGTTTCTTCACTACCTTTTACAGCAGCACTTACACCTCTCTTTTACCTGTTGCTTAAAGGAGCAGGGTATGATGGCAGTCCTGACCAGATAGATGCGATAAAAGCCCAAGGTATTATAACATCACTTCACATCGTGATGCTAGTAGTCTACAACATTTACAAGGCTATCTTCCAACAGCTATCTCAGACATGACAAGTCCTTTTTGTCGGTGTGTTGCCACTACTAAATTTTGGATTTAAGTATCTTTATGCTTGGGCTATGTCTTCCAGATTTGAATCGATCCCGGAGCTCACAACATTTAACGCCGAGGTACGTACATGCATCTACTAATGCAATGTTCGACGCTTTCTGACTCCCACATTTATGGTAATACAGTTATTTTATGCACTCTTCGTCTCTATTTGCATGCAGACAGCCAAATCAATGTGGACATATGCCATTTTCATTGGTGTTGATGCTATACAAGCTTCACTGTCAGTATTGGAGATGGAAAAAGATGGTAAAGCATTACTTCAAGCATTGAACCGTCATAGTTTAACGAGCGATTCAAGCGAAGACTTAGTATCGAGCGTTCTGGAGTTATGTTAAAAACCGGGTATTAAAAAAGAAGTACAGGCGCTGAGTGCGGCTAAAGGTTTCCAACGGAATCATTCGATGGTCAAAATTGGTCCATCGCAACCTGGTATCGATGATCTCGTAGATAATACGTTTGACGTTCGTCCTAAATACCCGTCAAGAGCAACTGGAAAAAATATGCACCAGTCAGTAGTACAAGGGATCAAATTACAGCAGTCAAGAGCTAAAAGTCAATTATTGCATCTCGATACGAAGATACTGCCGGTAGAATTATCTACTGATCAATACCTCCATCATGATGGGCATACCCATTCCCAATCGCGGATGTCAAACTCGTTTATCAAGCAATGAAACTACTATTTCATGCCGAGTATTTTATTATGACAGAACTAGTCGAAGTCACCATCCCAATAGTTTATGTTGTGCATACATTGGTGCTATATCACCTACCAAATGCGACATACTATCCGCATACACGTATCATGTCCTTTCAAGACCTAAAGATAGGATCTATCGATATCTTATTATACGCACTCATGGAAGCAGTGACCCTAATTGCTTTCCACTTGATGCTGAAAAGACGATTCAGATTCTCACCAATGCATTTGCTCGGATATGCCCTGGAAACTCAATGGCGTCAAATTACAGCAAGGAGTAATTTGACTACCTGGTTTGTTCTCCAGTTTAATCTAATGCACTACGGTAAGCAACGATTTTTATTTTATAATCCATCAATTATTTTGGACTAAATTTGGCATTCCATGCAAGTGTTGACTTCACGTTTAGTTTCAGTTGGGCTGAGCAACTAGGCATCGATCATCATAAAGGAGAGTGAAAAGACTGAAGAGGCTCGTATGATTCTATAGTGATGCTTTAGTGTTGCGCCTCATCTCGCATTCAACTGTGGGGTTAAAGATTAAAAAGTAGTGTTAGATTTTGAGTTATCCGATACTTTGTAAGTGAACGCAGCCCATTAGTTTGCTCCCGTGTATAGTGAGGTTTGGACGCCACAGAATCGTGGATTAGACTTGTCTATTATGAGTGGTGGATTATGTCGATTCTTATACTTTCTAGGATAGCGCATTTATATTCATGATAAAACTAAACTTTACTATTATTAATCTTCTTCATACGAAACTTAGACATTACCAAAAATTGGTTGTTTCAAGGTTGCCATATGAATGTAAATAAAGCTTTGTCTACCATGTACAATCTGGCAGTTCTTGGTGGCCGATACTCGCCATCGTGTATTTGATTTTGCCAATATGATATACCTTTGGTTTACGTGGTAGAGTATAGTACATGATATCCTGCACGAAACTTGAACAGTGGCTAGTAAGAAAATCTACAACTCCAAGCGCCATTGTCGTTCATGCACATTGGCACTGGGCTAGCCCATTCCAACCAATCTAGCTCTTGGGAAAACTATAGCTGGATTTTAATACTTATCTGGCATTGTGTACTTGCCTTTCAAATTCTACTGATAAGAAATGGAAAGTAAAAGCATCATATTTACCACTATGTAGTATGTATTCGATGTTGTAAGCAACTCGATACCTTTATGCATCAATTAAGAAACCATGTCGAATACATGAAAAACCAAATTATGTTTACCTCGATCTGATTTAGTGGATGCGAACCGAATTGAGAAAACATATAGCAGGCTGTCTGAAAGCGAAACTTTTGCCTAGCTTTTTAGTTTTCAGCGTATTTTTCTTCATATGGCTGCTTTAATTCCTAGATTTCCGCAATTCGACAGCACATACCTTTTTGTCTGTGGGAAGGTAGAAAGCCTGATGGCTACGACAGTGAGGCTAATTCTTTTGATTCCTCCATTTTAATATCTCTATACTTCTATAAGTTGACTATAGCCAACGTGGCTACAAAAATTAGAGAAGGTAGGCTACGAAAAGGATTTAGACTGTGCTTAAGATGCGCAAGAACGAAGGCAAGTATATCAGCAAGTAACTCAATTCAATCCAATTTCTTTTGTACTATGACGACCACAAGCGTTTGGTAGTCCTCAGTGGTGACTGGATTCAGTAGGACATGACGCCTGAAAAGTATATAAGACTGGATCTTAGGTTAACACATCGCAACTTCGAGCGAAAACGACTGCCCAGTAATGCCATTTCCGATGAGCTACAAAGCCAACCCCGGCTATTTTTAATCTTTCGTCCAAAAGAAAATTCGCTCTAACAAGTCTCATCAAAGCCCATGCTCGGCATCTCTCATTTTCCGCAGGGATTCGCTCTCTTGAGCATTTATAGCGAAAATTTTGCCACGCGTACGATTTGCACTTAAGGCCATAACTTTGTAATAACGGATCAAACAAATCGTCGTTGAAGTAAGTTCCATCCTCATGTAAAGCTGTTTCGTTTGCCATCTCTTCTGCAACTTTCGTCAGAGTTAATTGCTCCTCAAGACTGCCCATGGCCTTCAGTCGAACTTCGTTCATTAGATTAAGCATTTCGTCATTCTCACGTATTTCATCGACTACTATTACAGGCGGTGTGGCTACGCAAGTTGGTACGCGCATGATAAGGAAAGCCGCGATGAAAAAAAGGTGGAAACTCGTCATTTCGTAAGACGATGCTGCTATTTAGTCGAGAAATTTGGCAGGGCTTGGTTGTTCGTTAGGTTTTGCCTTGGGACGTATGCAGCTAGCTTGCAAATGGAGATGTAGTCTAGCAATACGATACCGATACCGGCCTTGGATTACCAACTGACTGGATGCTAATTGGTTCACCATAATGTCAACTTTCTTTTCGAAAGCATCGAACGATTTGTTATTCTATCCAAGTGACGTATATTGATTCTTTGGCTTCTACTTTGTGGCATCGTTAGAGTGCAAACCAATTTTAAATAGCTATGAGGCTCTGAAGTGCTGTTTTATAGCAATCTAAGGTCTTGTGTTAATCGAAGTAGCTTCCCAGCGATGATGCCATCTACCAATCAATAAGTGGAAACGAATATCAAGTAGGTGTATCACTGGTAAAGCTTTTCATCGCATTATTTTCCTTTACAGCATCGACATACATGTCTGCTTTCGGTCGTTGCTTATACATGCGCTACTGTTCCGTTTCCTACGAGCACTCGGTAGTAACCTAAGAAAAATTAAATTTGTTTTAAGTCCAACTAATGTATGAAACACATTCAAATGTCCTACACTTTTCTGTCTTCATAGGCTCTACCATCGTATCGTATAGCTCTATTCGAACGCATCATCAAATAGCGCAAATAAATAGATGCTTATATTGCTCCATAGCTCTAGTGCGCGATGTTTCTAATAAAGCTTGACATATAAACTTCTACCTTTAGTCTACTCTTTATCTAGTCACTTATATGCCATAAAAATTCATTTGTCTTATCTAAGATTCAAGTAGACCATCGATCTCAATCTTTAACACTGAGTATCTTCGGTGAAGTGTTCAGCTTCTTTATTAGATGATCAAGATGAAATGATCTTCCATCGAAAGGAATGGCTGTAGGACTGAGCTTTTTATCAAACAGTAAACGGCTTCAAGAAAGTATACCTTTGCGCTATGCTAATTCAACATCACCTGATCCATTTCCAAGGCAGTGCGGTTGATCCATCTCGCAAGAACAAGCTTGTCATGAGTGCAACTTTGATGGATCAGCTAACGAAAGTCATTCATTTTGTAGACATGGCATTTTGTGAGAGGTTCTTATCGTCACCAATTGTAGTTGTGCACTTTTATTTTCAATCCTAGCGACTAGCTTTCTGCAGTTTTAAAGCAGATATTTGCTAGATCTTTCGAGAAATAACTATTCGATCACTTGCTCAATCCAAAATCAGTTATCGTAGCATTCAAGCTACCAAAAGCAGCAACATGAGCGGGAAACGCCACAATGGACTCAAATCTGAGCCATGTTATTGGCTGAATTCACCTATAACAAGCCATAAACGCTACGATAATCGGTACCTGCAGCGAAGACATCTTACGACGCGACTTGAAGAGAAATCGATTGACTGAATCGCATCCAAATACTCGACATACAATTCACAACATCATTTGCTCTATCAAAAGGCCAAGTACGAAGACCATCATGTCAGACTTCGAGCCTTTGGACGCTAGTGGGCACTTCCCGGATAATACGACGGCCGTGTGCATTGGCAGCGGTCGATTCCTTGTACATTTACACTTTAAAGATATTTACATGATTTGTATTTACGTTCTAAATAGCGATCCGTGCTTGTGCCGATCTTACGAAGCAGTGGAAACGCTGTCATCGTCGCACAGACGCGAAGCAGGAGCTTCGCTGATGCTTGTCTCCGTGCGAACGGTCGGTATGAAGTGGATGTAATGCACAAATCTGGCTCTGTGCAGACTGAGTGCGTTCAACTAGCTGGTGTCGGCTCCCTCGGGACGTCGGACAGTCGAAATGCTTTCATGGGCATCCCATCAAAGCTCCCCAATCTTCGCTTCATTGGATTTGGAGTCACTGAGAGCGGCTTGCAACGAGGCAGCCAAGCCATTCTCGACTTGACGGACTTCCTGCAGGCTTGTACTCATCATCTTCCTGATAACTCCATCTCTATCATCAATACGGACAACATGCCGGCGAACGGAGATGTCATTAAGAAGTTGGTATGTGAGGAAGCTTCATCAGAGTTTCAAACGTACTTGGACTCCAAAGTGAGTTTCCACAATACGATGGTGGATCGTATTGTCGCTCATCGAGACGGAGACGACCTAGTCCCATTGACGGAGCCATGGCCGTACAAGACACTTGTCATCGAAGACTTGCATAATGCTCTCCGTGGCACTCAACTGCAGGACCAAACTGGTGTGCACATTCGAAAGCAAGAGAACGCGTTGCAGCAGGATCACATGCTCAAGTTGAATGTAGCGAATGCAGTGCACACTGCCATGGTCTACCTCATGTCTGTGTCTCGCATGAAACACACACAAGATATACTAGACGCTCGTATCATTCGTACTTATCTCGATCTGTTGTTTGTACATGACATTAAGCCAGGTTTAATCCATCGAGGCGTGTCGGAGGAGGAGGCACAGCATACGTATGACGAATGGATGGGACGCGTTGAACACCGTCACTTTGGACTGATCACGTTCTGGGTGACGCAGAATACCATGTTCAAGTATCGTGTGCGTCTTGTGCCTTCGATCCTTGTGAACATCGAATACGACGAAAAGTACCGTCCCAGCTCGTTCATGGCGTTTGCCACTGCTGTCCTCCTGCGATACATGACACCTATCCACTCGACGGACAAGGAAGAGTGGAGTATACCTGTCTTTACAGGGCACATGGATCCGCTACATGACCAGACGCCAGATCAGAGTCAAGAGACGTCTTCATGGGAGTACATGAATAATCTACAAGTGAATCTATCTACTGGTACATATGACTTTATGGATGGAAACGATGGACGTGCAGCTCGCATCTTAAAGCAAGCAACGGACGCTTTACGCCTGTCATCTAATGGTGCTAAGCCGAAAGTTGGAGCGATCGTGAGCATGGTTTTGAGTCAGGTTGAAGGTCTAGATATGTCAAACCCTAGGATATCTGCCTTTGTCATGCAAGTAGCAGCACTATACGAACGTATGCTCACGTCATCTGCGATGGAAGTGCTGACGGATGTCGTATGCAGCCATTCTACCAGCACAGTCCTGTCGCTTGACTCGGTCGAGGAAGTCGTTCGAGAGCGTGTGAGCAACGTAAAAGTGATCGACGTCCACACGCACTTGTTCCCTCCATCCCATGGACAGCTGATGCAGTGGGGAATCAATGACCTACTGACGTATCACTACCTTGTTGCAGAATTCAAAATGACGTCGTCCATGTCCATGGATGTCTTCAACGCTTGTGACAAGAAAAAGCAAGCAGAGTTAATCTGGCAGCACTTGTTCATCGATCGATCTCCACTGTCGGAAGCTTGTCGAGGTGTCTTAACGACACTACACATGCTCGGTCTGGATGACCTAGTGGAGAAGAGAGATCTAGGTGCCATCCAGCAATGGTTTGATCGTCAGGATCCAGAGGACTACGTCGAGACCGTCTTCCGACAAGCCCGTCTCAAGTACGTAGTTATGACGAACGTTCCATTTGATAAGAACGAGGCGAAGGAGTGGTTACATGATACGGATCGACATTCCAAGTGGAACAAGTACTTCAAGTCGGCACTTCGAGTGGACCAACTGTTAAAAGGCGACTGGGAAGCGATGGGTGATGCTTTGGATGAGCTCAAGCTTCCACATACTATGGATGGATGTCGTCGCTTTTTACTCCATTGGATCGACGTCATGCAACCAGAGTACTTTATGGCGAGTGTCCCGCATACGTTTGCATATCCAACGCAAGAGGTCACAATCAGTATGGATGAAAAGCGTCCGAATGGCGATGCTCTGCTGCTAAAAGTCTTACTACCACTAGCAGAAGAAAAGAAGCTCCCGATTGCATTAAAGTTCGACGCTGTGCGTGGTCTCAATGCGTCCTTAGGTTCCGCTGGAGATGGACTGCAACCAACGAATGTGGACAACCTTGTCCAGCTATGTCGCAATTATCCCAATGTCAAGTTCCTCGTGACGTTCTTGTCTCGAGTGAATCAACATCAAGTCGCGGTCGTTGCGAATAAGTTTAGTAATCTGCACCTGTATGGATGCTGGTGGTACTGCAATAACCCGTCGATCGTGGACGAGTTGACTCGCATGCGAATCGAGATACTCGGTACAGCCTTTACTAGTCAGCACTCGGATGCACGTGTTCTCGATCAACTGATGTACAAGTGGAGTCACTCTCGTCACGTGATTGCGACGGTGATGGTGGACATGTACAAGCGACTGCTGGCGACAGGGTGGAAGCTCACGGTGCAAGAGGTGGAGAGAGATGTGGGGAGACTGTTCGGAGGCAGTTATCAAGAGTTCATGCAGAAGATAGAGTAGAGAGCTCTGGAGAGAGGGTGAGTAGCGTGACTGGCAAAACGATAACGACAAACATGATTTTCATCTTACAATCGACTCTTTGCTGCAGGAGGTACAGATCGCACTCGCATCCATTGCAGAGAGCATATAGAGAGGCGGCAATGGGCATGTGTGCTTCTGTTTAGCCACATTATTTAAGCTCGACAGAGGTCTTCAACATATCCAGGTACCTTGATTGCACAAAGCTCTTGTGCGTGGGGTTTCTACGCGTCTTACGTGCATGAACGCGTACGTTGTTGAAGCCTTCCTGGATGGTGTGATCAGATAAGTAACTACTTTGGCACTACTATGCGCATTAAAGGATTTGAAGTGGTAAGAGGCTTGATAGGAACTCGATCACCCCGACGAAGCTGGTCTTTGTGAAGAACTAAGGCTATTGGCATGAGCTTTTTGCTGAGGAATATGAAGATATGTTGTATCTGTACACGCTGCATTGCCGATCTGGTGAATAGGGGCCCACGAATCTTGCTTTATTCCCAATCCAAATCGAATTCAGGCACGCATGTCTACTCGCCTGCCCTCAATTGCAAGAAGACTGTATATCTTAAGCTTCTAATTCTATCTAGTACCTTGAAATGTCCAGGCTCATCTGTCAACTATGTTGAGGTTTTCAAATAACTTTCAATGCTAGACTAGGTTGGATGTGACCGTCTTGATGATAAAGACCAGAAGAAGAATGAGCCATGCCTTTGGTCATATCTAACTCGTGCGAAAGTAGGAATTGTGAACTCAGAACAGATACGGCTTCGATGGTGATGAAAGATTGGCTTTTAAAAGTAGATGAAGACAAAGATGGATACTCTAGTAAAACTCTGGTCTCAATGATACCAAAGAACATGCGTATGCTTGACGCAAAATAAAATTAGAATCTTCATTGTCAGAGTGAGCGAGCGACTGGAAACGAATGGTATTCTAGAAGATGAAAGCTCTAGGGACCAAGTCTTGAAGCAGATGCCAAGAGTGGTAAAACCTGAGAGTGGTATGCATTTCAGTTCGAAGTCCAGACGATCCTATTAGGATTTGCACATGTCCGTTGGCACTTGTCGAATGGGAACCCCAACCAAGAAGACCATTTGCCTTCACCCACAGTCCAACAATTTGCCCTTATCTCGTTCTACGAGATAGCAGATAGATTATGCTAACTCGGAATGCGTCGAGCGTAGAGGTCACGAGCGTGGTATAAACTCATCTCACAAACATCAGCTGTTTCGATGGTCGCGTTCTGCCCTTGACCTTTGGATGAGTGTCGTCGGAGAGTAAGACCAAGTAAGCTTAATGGTGCAAGCAGTACGTTGAACGCACAGTCTTCTCCATGTCTCTCCAGATGGATACTTTCTGTATCTCGCGCATAACGTAGGCATTCGAGTCCCAGAGAGATCCGTGCAAACATCACAAGTGCAAAGTTACTACCGCGCCAAAGACGACGCGATTGGACGACAGTCGAGTCAGCGCCACAACGTACGACTTTCAGCACCATAATGAAACCAAATCAAAAGCTTATTCCGGACACTCGCTATAACACCTCGGTCCTCCGCTCTGCCCCACTTTCCGTCCACTCGAACGACTTACTTCCCGATCTACTCGTTGAAGGAACTTTCTGCCCGAAAGATGAGCAGCGCGTTCGGCACGACGGAGCAGAAGACCATGCAGTCACATGGCAAGCAGCAAGGGAAGGATGGCAAGCTACCATTGCCAGATGACTACTTTGGCCAGGCTCGATTGACACGCAAGGAGCGCAAGTACATGACGAATCTGGGCAAACAGTCCTGCAAGGAAGTCGTGTACTATTCTCGCCGGTCAGGAGGCCCAGTGAATTGGGTGCTCTTAAGCTCCTTTGATGGCATCGAAGTCTTCCAGGGCATGGATCACGCCAATGCCGATAACAAGAACATGACTTACCTGCGAGGAGCTTGTCGAGTGCACGCGACGCTGGACGAAGTTGCCGACTTTTTCCGTCAAGACACAGCTGAGAAACAGCGAGGATATAGTCAGACTGTGGGCAAAGACATTTTGGACCAAAAGACCTTGATCAACCTCATTGAGCCGACTCGGGACAACCCACACCATCGCATTGCTGCCAAGTGGTGTGCGATTGAATCACCATCCAAGCTCGCGCGTAACCGTGACTTTTGCTTCCTCGAATGCCACGATGAATTTGTAGACACTTCTACTCGCAAGCGTGGATGGGTGCGTTCCATGCACTCTGTCAAGCTCCCATTCTGTCCTCCTCTAGACAAGTCATATGGAGTCGTTCGAGGTGCTTTTTATCGCTCTGGATTCCTCTTTCTCGAATCCTCTGAACCTGGTTACGTGGATGCTATCCATACGCTGCATTTGGACCTCAAGGGGAGAGTGCCAGATTGGATCAAAACACTAGTCATGAAAAAGCGCATCAAGAACATTGCCGGCGTGAACAAGTACTTTGAAATGAAGCGACTCGGACGACAGAAGCTCTTGGGGGACTTGGATCTGCCATCGAAAGAAGGCATCAAGTACTGCCAGTGCTGTGACACGAAATTCACTGTACTGAAACGCAAGTTTCGTTGTCGCAAGTGTGGGCGTGTCGTGTGCAATTCCTGTGCGAAGAAGTATACGGTCGATACACGGCAACACGGTCCGAAGAAGATTCGTGTCTGTCGCGGATGCTCCGGTGAGATCATGCAACACAGTGAACCTCAAAGTCGTATTGGTGAAGATGAAGAGCAGCCTGGAGAAGAGGCGGACGAACGGGACTACTGTACGGAGATCAATCCATTGCGTAAAGATGGTAAAGACCGCTTTCCGGCGATGAATCACCTGTCTAAACGATTTGGTCGCGGCCCATCGTCTCGTTCCGATGCGTCTTCGTCCGATGCATCCTTCTCACCCAAATGGGAGCAATACAACTTCCAAGCGAACGATTTCAAGTCAAATATCCAACCACCAGAAGACGAGTTAGCGCAATTGGAAGCTCGACGGATGCAAGAAGAGTTTGATAACCACTTGAGAGCACAAAGGAGTAACCATTCGTCTGATCCAACAGTTTACATGGACAACGACTACGACCATGATGGTAGTGCAAAGTACTATGAAAGCTCCTTTGAGCAAAGAATGCGAGGCGATGATTCCTCCGAAAGTTACGAAGAGTTACCGACGCGTAGTCGAACTGGATCACGAGCAAGTGGTCGCCGCATCTCATTCGGCAGTGAAGATGATCGAGGCAGTCGAAGTGGTCTCATGCTCGAGACGAATGACCCGATCGTCATGTATCGTGAAAGTCAGCTCGAAAGCGACTTGGACCCCAGCACCCTCATGCACTTTCAGAGTATGCAGGGTATACAACTTAGTCTGGCGGATGAACGGCCGAGTGAAGGTGTGAGCATCGAAGATCTATCTACCGATCGTCATACGCTTTCGGATGAGTTGGAATTCCAACCAGAACCAACCACTGAATGGAAAGAACCTCGACAGCAGGAACAAAAGCCAGCGCGGCAAATGAATCATCCTGACCGACGTGTGGATACGTATGGTTCGGTATCATCGCACCAGCAAATGGAACGAAGAGGGCGGGCGACGGAGATAGGATATCGACAAACTTCGCATTTCCCACGTGAAGACGATCGACGTGCTTATACTGAACTTGATAACGATCGAAGAGACATGGGTGCTGCACAGCATCGTGAGGCGAGCAGTAAGCGAGAGAGTAGGCCACATGCATCGCGAGAGATGCCCAGTTACGTCCAAACTGCCAGGTTTCCTAGCCACAAGCAGAGAGTGCCACCGCAGGAACCATCTCGTTCGGCCCATCAGTATCCTTCCCGACCATCTACGAGAAGTCAAAGTCCACATGAGCGTCGTTATACTCCATCCAACGTCCGCAAGTACACACAGGAGAATACGCGTGGTCGTGCGACTCCTGAATCTCCGCAGCGTCACTATGCACCTCCCTCGAGCAGTCACGATGAGTATGAGCGAGAGGAACCGCCGAGGGAACGTGAGAGTGTATTCGATCGATCGAAGAAGCCTCGATCGGTCCCGAGTGATTCGGACGACATGGCTCGGAAGATGGCTATGTCTGCCATGAAGTTGTATGAAGAGAAGCACGGACGGGACGAAGATGTGGATGAAGACATGAGAGAGCAGGCGCTGCAAAAGATGATGGCATTGTATGCTTCGGAGATGTCTGGTGCCGCCTCTCGTAAAACGTCAAAGTCTTCCAAGCAGTCGGATCGAAAGAGACGTAATGATAGTGATGAAAGGTCTCGGTCTTCTCATCGAGACGATCGTTCCTATAGTGGACGTTCAAATCGTAATCAGACCACGCGAGACGGTCAGCACGAGTATCGGAACTTGTCTGACTTGTCCTCAACTGCTTTTGAAGAGCTGCAGAGGAATTCTACTGAATGGAACGAAGACGAGTATGTCTCGGAACCGGAAGAAGATCGCGTGCCGGCACTAAATCGTAGAAGGTCATCTTCCTGCAATGAGGAAAGCTTGCGCAGTCCAGTTCGATCTAGCAAGCCTCTTCCTCGAGTATCGTCCATGTTTGTGAATGGTGCACACCAGAGCAGCAATGAATTTAACTTGCGTTCGAATGCGATGACTGAAGCGAGGCAGGAGAAGCTCGTCGGACGTGATGACGACAACAGCTCCGACTCGTTCAGTGAATTGGATCTGATTGACCTACCGCACTTGATGAGAAAGGAAGATAGTCGCCAAAACAGCTTTAATGATGAAAGACTCAGTGGTGACAGTGGGTACGATGGGAGATGGCAGCCGTCGGCGTCGGGTAGAAGCCAAAGTCAGATGGACCGTGGGCGTTCTCGAGACAATAGCGATGGGCAAGATGACTTGATCTTTGAGCAGGACACGTATGAAAGAAGCATGGAGGACGATCGATACATGCGAAAGGGTGATGATTCAGATGACGACCATGCTTTCGACGTTGTCGAAGTTAGTACGATTGGATCTTCCTTTGGTGATGGCGGACTCTTTTCATCGAATGCAGAGCTAACGCTGGAGGAACTAGCGAGGCGCCAGACTTCTGTCTCGCAGTACTTGGCTGATCTCGGTAGTGATCGTGGATCGACGCGATCATCGCAATCCGTCAACAGCATCAACATTCCTCGTCAAAGCTCCCAGTTTGAACCAGAAGACGAACCGAATCGCCACTCGGCTGTGTTTGATGAGAAGAACGCGAGTGGAAATGGCAACGAGATGTTCTTGTGAGTGACGAACAAGTCTAGGGCAAGATGGATTGCCAATGTGGTGCAGTCCTTTGCAAACAGTTCAATTCCCAAATATACTTGTAAATCAACCAGTCTTTTGTATATTTGTCATGTACTCGTAGCTACATGTCTATTTAACAAGTACAAGATGGACTTGTTCTCATGTCGAATAAGGTGGCTGAGTGAAGCGTATTGAAAAAGTCCGAGGAGGTTGTAAGTGGATGTTAGCGAAATGATAAGAAAGGATTGACACCTACTCAAAGCAACCAGTTAATGGAATTCTAGCTATACGGCGATTATCATGTTAAATGAGAGACTTTAAATGGAACACTAGAACTGTTGTGAGAGATAACAAGCCAGATATACGGAAAGAATAGAGTGCAATTACTATCCAGGTAGGAGACACGAAAGCTATCTGGAAACTTCGGACAAAAAAGGTATGTATCTGTCAATCTATTAAGTCAGGATACCTTCCAAGCATAGAGGAGCAGGAGGATTCGCATGTACGATCGCAAGGATGGACTCATGCTGACGAAAGTGCTACCACTGGATTTTCACTTCCGTTGATGACTCAGAAGAATGAAGCTGGAATGCGTGTTTGCATTCTCACAATACGTAGAGTTGTTGCATCAATCTAGTCGCAAAGGATGATCTCGATCTACGATAACTACTAGGTGAGTAAGAGTAGGGATCTGGACACTCTGTTGAACGACTTGCAGTTCTCCAATATGAGATGGTGTCTCGCTTGGAGAGAGTATGAGTGTCTGGCAATCAAGACGTTAGTACCTCGGGTGTGCTGTCACTCTCATTCACAGTAAAGAGTACAATCCGACAATTAGAACCCTATTCAGGTAGTTCCTATGAAGAATGACTTGATCAACTCTATCTCTGCTTCCATTCCCCTAACAATCCCAAGCATTGATATTTCTAAATTTATATCCAGTTTTTTTTCTTTCTCAAGTACATATCGTCGATTGCTTTCCCTCTTTCATTTCAAATCCATTCCCAACACTACCAGTCTCGTGTCACTGATCTCTCGGATTATACAAAACTAGAAGAATCCTTTACGAGTAATCACTTCAACGTTCTTGGGGCTAATGAGAATCGTTGCTGAGCTCATACATTGGACCGTCTGCAGAGAAAGTATACTGACCTCACGAGTAGGGTGCCTTTTCTGGAGTTTTACTGTAAACGTGCAGGGACTTTACAACAGTAACGAAGTAGGCAGGAGTATGCTTCGTTCCGATGCGAAGTGGTCGTCAATTGTTCTTACAGATGTGACCGAATACCCAGTTGCACCCTATAATCGGTATATAAGGGTATATACGGTATTAGAGGTACTCTCTGCCCGGACACTTTGTATTTGATCCTGTTGAGCTAGAAGTCAAGGCGATATTCTACTACATCCTCTTTAGAGGAAATCGAATCCGCATTGCGGACGTACACTTTCAAACATTTTAAGGGCTAAGAATACCATAACCTACCTGCATGCTGCTGTTTACAACCTATCTCAAGCACGTAGCGCGTTTCGTCGGATGAGGTTCTATTCATCCAAACACACAGGTTATTATCTATGGCAGAAACAAGTTGGGACCGAGAGTCTGCAAAAGGGTAGTCAATGTGTCTGTCTGTCGTCCGGTTACTGTACAGAGCACAAGCACGTCACCGTACCAATCTTTTTGGCACGACTGGGCACCACACGACATGGTTGCGGCCATCCCGCTGTTCACTTGCCAATTTACGTACTGTGACGAATACCAGCTTTCATCATGCCACAACTAGCTGATAAATACACGAGTCCCTTTCCTCCATTGGGCTTAACGGACGATGACAGGGACCAGATTTTGGACCTTTCCAATACACTCTTAGAAGAACACATTACCGCCTATGACGAATACATGGAGAAAGGAGAAGCAGAGTTCAATGACAAGACCAGGTGGAAGCTCGTGCGAAAGGAAGAGAATACTCGATTCTATGCGTCACGTCCTGGCACTGGTGGTCAAGAGCAAGTGTTTGGTGCAAAGGATCAGAATGCCCATATTCAACTCGGTCTTCAAGGTTTGCGTCAGAGTGAGCTGGTGGATATGCGAGCCACTGGTACTGTTCGAGGTACGCTAGAAGACTTTATGTACGGAGCAATGGGCTATGACATTGTCCGATTCCGGACGAAAGGAGAGTACTGTGATGATCATGTCGCCAAAGCAGCAATCGTGGACACCGTCATCCCCGCGACACCAGAGAACCCATTTTCGGCACTCGTGGTCAAATACCGCGCCATTTCGATTGACGGTCTGAACGACTTGCTCATGAAGCCCCACCACTATGTCTACATGGACTACTCTGGCTACAGTCGCCTATCGAACGGTGACAAGGTCGGTTACCTCATTGGTCATAGTATCAACTTTCCTCAGACGGAGCTCCCGGAAGGTGCTATTCGAGGGAAGATTGCCTCGTGCTTTATGGCTCGACAGAAGAACGACAATGAGATTGAGACGTTCTGTCGCATCATTATGGAGAACCCGAAGAAGTACATGCGATCCATCTTCCTGAGCGTCTACGGCAAGATTTGCACTGGCCTTGCTAAACAGCACGCGCACGTTGCCAAC